>JBBPLL010000208.1:0-45424 GCA_038089755.1 Leccinellum rugosiceps | reverse complement strand
GACTCGGGTGGGCACAAAGAGAGACGTACCGGATCCAGCCTGAGCCACTCTCTCACAAGATGTTCAAGTGACATCGTTGCTATTTAGTTGTATCGATCCCTTGCTGGTTTTGAGACAGTGATAGTGAGTTGACAAACGGATTGAAGTTCCGGCGATAAGTGGGGCCCGGTTCCCATTCTCACTTTGCTCCTGTTACAAAGCAGTAAATCTATAAATATGTATTACATTTCGACCATATAGCCAAGTACAACCCTTCCAGTACGCTCACCGTAACGCACTGTTATTACACAAGGATCACAGTTGCACAAGTTCATTGTTGAGAGGGAAAGAAATACCACGACCGAGCGTCTCGAGGAGTTTGGGTCCCAGTTCCGCTTCTACTCCCATTGCGACATCAACCGACCGACGAGCCCTCCATACGCCATCATCTCCTTTAATCGGATTGGACCTGAAACATCTCAGGTAGTGCTTGATCACTCCAGTAGTGTGGAACCGGGAGCCATCTGGACACCCAAAATGTGCATTACACCAATCGATCCTGACGTGAAAGCGATATATCAAACTCCATTGATATAAATGCACAACTCACCCTAAGTTTGAGTTAACAGTGACCGCATTAGAACCAAAAAGGAATGATTTCCCAGCATTCGCTGCCTCTAACATGTGGTTACTCGCCACTGACATCCAGTTATAGACGTAATCTGGTTCTCGAGATCGTATGAGCGCATGCCGAAGAGCAATAGCGATTCCACTCATGTCCGTTGGAACGGATGTGGGAACCTGATATGTTCCATGATGATAATCGGTTAATTCAACGGAGGAATGGAATGTGCCTACATTTTGTATCAAATTGCTTGCCACATCCTTGTCGATGAAGGGAGCGCATACATCACGATACTGAGTGGGGATGAGACAACAACTCTGTGGAGTACACAAGCCAACTTACACTGCTAGTATTTCTCACACTTTGGATAGGAATGCTGGCGTTGTGGTTTAATACGCTGACGAGATAAGCAGAGAGACAATCCTGCGTGGAGAGACATTTCCCATCTTGTTTATAAGAGAGCGTCGAACGAAGAGCGGTGAGGTCATCAATCTTAAACCGCCATTTCAGATGTTCTACATTTTTGTATAATTCCGCGAATATTTCTCCGAGTTCGTTGAAAGGACGAGAGTCATGCAGATGCGGCATCAGGGGCCAAAACTCGGCTGAGATTGAAGATGCAGGGACGGGAAAATGACACTTTTTAAAGGTGGGAGCGGCATATTCAAGAGGTAGATCTTGATACAGTTGGGAAAGTGTGTGCATAAAACGCGACAGCGTGATAGCGTCACCTAATACTAGCAATCAGAGACGTGCAATGAATGGGGCTTGGAGGAAATAACAAACCAAGTGTATGATGCCAGGAGACACCGATGCATGTTTCGTTATTGAAAAAAGTCAACTTGAAACGAAGAAGAGGGGCGCCACCATTGACAAGGTTAGCACCGACCGGTTGATGGTTGAGGAAGGAGGATATGTCATCTTGGACGACCCAATTACCATCCAAAGCCGAGTCAGAGCTAGTGTTAAGCTTGTAGTCGATATCCACGGGAACAGGGGAATTGGTGAGTTCAATCTAAGTGACAGGGAGTGAAATAGATGTTGAGTGGTCATGTAAATCAACCCACAGACCAGCACCCATCATTGGTGCATCGAAGTTGCCCGGCAGCGTGTGGGTACAATTGCAAGGCCTTGGAGAGAGCCTCCTCAAACCTGGGTATCTCTAGTTCGGTCGGTATAATGTGAACATTGTCAACCTGAACATGAGATGAGTACTAGAATAAAGAAAGAACGGAGTAAAAGCATACACTGTGCAACCAGATATCGTACCCGGGTAAATCCACATACGCATGCGCTACGAGGGCGGTTGGAAGCTTGGGAGACACAAGGCGCTGGATGGGGGACATGTCTGCCAATCTGGAAGGAGAGATGAACCTGGTGGGTATTTGAGGCACTTCGAAACCACGCAAAGGTTTGTGTGACATGAATGCTCCGTTTCAAACTGATGGGTTACTTACTAAATGTTGACAGGCTTATAGATACCGGCGATGGACCCTTGATTCAACAGCAGTCGTTACATGGCCGGGCTTGTTTATGCGGCGACCACAAAAGTGGGAGCTGTGGGATAATATTCAGATAGTATACCATAGCATATGAAATTAACTCTGCCAGGTTGCATAATGGACTTGAACAAGCGAAAAATGCTTAGTCAGCAAACACCGTGGTGGCTACACGGCTGGTCGCGGAAAACCGACTAAACAAATCATCGATTGATCCCGAACATGGATTGTGAACTTTTTTTTTCCCAAGCTGCACTAGTCTTGAACGAAGCAGGGACTTATAGGGTCACCGGTTCAGATTGCTATCATCAGGAAATTGGTGAAGTGATGATATGTCTAGATATTGATGATATACCTAGATATACCCTTGAAAATTTCAACTGAGCAAAATTTCAACTATCTGGCTGTTATCTACATGTAAAATACATCAACTCTAGCTAGTTTAATTTGTGTTGTCATAAGGCAGGAGGAATATCAGGGAATATCATCTCCACACTGATTTCCTGATGATTGTGTCACGCCTCTGACAGGGTTGAATGGCTGTCGGACAAGTCGCGGCATTGAAGTTGGGCATGACATTTGACGATTCGCTTATGAAGACGACCACCACACGTGGCATGTCAGGTCTAACTTGGTTCAGCATATCCCCCTTAATCGGCGGGGCGCGGTGATGTGGCATGCCATCACGACCGAGTCAAACCTGATGAATGAGATTACAAAGGAATCCACGAGTCTAGGACTAGCTACCTACTAATTGTATACCTGATATAATGGCCTGCAACATCGAGGTCAGCGGTCAGTGCAAATGAGAAGAATTGGTTAACATACGTCGACGAAAATTTAGTACCCTGCCTTACAACCTTCTCGACTGCGTCCAAGAAATCACGCTCCGTTGCGACCTTCCGTCGGGCACGAATAGCGAACATTCCGGCCTTTGTATATATGTAGACATACATCACCAAAAGTAGAAGGAACTTGAAACGCACCTCGGTGGCCACCGACCGCAACTCTGCCCCAGTGGTATTGGGGCACAATCGCGCAATCAAGTCAAACCGTATGTCCCTTTCAACACTCATACTTCAAGTATTTGATTTTTTTAGGTAACAGGTTTAGCAGGATAAGAGGACACGGACGCACCTTCGAGCGTGGATCTTTAAAATGTGCGCGCGTCCCTCGTTATCAGGCAACGAGAACTCCACCCGTCGATCGAGACGACCAGGTCGAAGTAACGCTGGATCCAAAGTGTCTGGCCTATTTGTTGCCATCAACACTTTGATATTCCCTCGTGGATCGAATCCATCGAGCTGATTGATCAACTCAAGCATCGTTCTCTGGACCTCGTTATCCCCTCCTGCACCGTCGTCAAATCGTGCACCGCCGATAGCGTCAACTTCATCGAAGAAAATGATGCATGCTTTCTTCGAACGTGCCATTTCGAAGAGTTCGCGGACCATACGGGCTCCCTCGCCGACGTATTTCTGTACAAGCTCAGATCCGATTACACGGATGAAGGTAGCATCAGTCCGGTTGGCAACAGCACGAGCACAAAGAGTTTTTCCAGTTCCGGGTGGCCCGAACAGGAGAACACCTTTAGGAGGGTCGATGCCAAGTTTCACAAAACGTTCTGGCTGGATACGAGGTTAACAGTCTGCAGGACTGCTTCGACGGACGCACCGAAAGAAGAGGAGTCTCGACAACTTCGCGAAGCTTTTCTATTTGCTCCTTACAGCCCCCGACATCGGAGTAGGTGACATCCGGTTTCTCCTCCACTTGCATCATCGTGACTGAAGCATCGATCTTTGGGGGCAAGGGTATTTGAATCTGGTATTTGTTCCGATCGACGCTGCGCAACGTTATCGGAAGCAAGGGTCAGGTAACAACCACACGTACCCAACACGCATACCCTCTTCGATGTCGGTGGGGGCAACGCGCTCGCCTAGTCCGACAACGAACTTTGCAATTTGCTTGATATTGATGACGTACTTGTCTTGTTCATCAGCGCCTTTCTGACCTTGCACGGCTCCGGCGGGATTGACTGCACGAGCCGACTCAGCTTTCTTTGGATCCATGGGGATGATTTTTGTACACCGTGCAACCTGGAGAGGGTGCTCGCCCATACGTGCACGGTCAGCCATAAGGTCCCATAGGTTCGGTGCGGCTAGACCAGTGTCCGACTCCTTCACACCGAGCTTCTCGTCAATCTTCTTTTGAACCTCTTTAATGTCCGTCTCAATCTTTTTCAACTTGGCGGCATATGGACCTTGACCCTACAGGATGCGTCATTGACCTGCGCGCATGTAAAGGCAAGTACGTGGCATACATAGGTCTTGAGAATTTGGATATCGCTGTCCGTGAGCGCTAAAGAATGCATCAGAGAATATCCAGTCGGTTGATGGCATGACTCGCCTTGGATCTTTTCTTCCTTCTCGTCTACTCTCTTTCCATCTAAGTAAGGGTCAACATGCTAGACGTAGTGCAACGAAGGGGAGGTGCGGGACATACATTTCTCCCAGTCACTGGAAATGATCTGTCAGTGAAAATCATGGGCAGCTTCGACCACTCACGCTTTGGGAGGCATTGTTGTGGAGCAGTGGTCGTGCTGACG
Organism: Leccinellum rugosiceps; assembly: GCA_038089755.1. Lineage (NCBI taxonomy): Eukaryota > Fungi > Basidiomycota > Agaricomycetes > Boletales > Boletaceae > Leccinellum > Leccinellum rugosiceps. The sequence goes on along the minus strand of JBBPLL010000208.1, from coordinate 40,716 downwards.
TTAGGACGGGGACGCGTCATTGCGATAAACGCGCATCGGCTATTTCCGACAGATTCAGATTCCGCTTTTGGATTATTTACTTAAGCGAGTAGCCCTCAGCGCTGCGATCACCAACGAAGATGGCCGGTGCACTACAAAATGCAAAGCGTGACCTTCCAAAGATCGCGAACGAGGAGCACGAATCGTCCTTCGGACTGGTGTTCGGCGTCTCTGGCCCAGTCGTGATCGCAGAGAATATGACTGGTGCTGCCATGCATGAATTGGTTCGCGTCGGTCATGATGAGCTAGTGGGAGGTAAGCTTTCAGCATCTACGTCGGTTGCTTTTGCATCACTAACTTGAATTTAGAGGTTATTCGTATAGAAGCAGACAAGGCAACCATCCAAGTATATGAGGAAACGTCGGGTGTCACAGTCGGAGATCCTGTTCTCAGAACAGGCAAACCTCTCTGCGTAGAGCTGGGTCCAGGTATGTAATATCCACGTGGATCGACATGTCGTGTTCAGGATGTCGAAGGTTTGATGGGGAACATCGTCGACGGTATTCAAAGACCTCTGCGCGTAAGTCGCTTCACGTCTTATTCATTGGTCGATTTGGCTACATTACCATGCAGTCCATCCAAGAACTTTCAAAGTCCATCTACATTCCACGTGGTATTAACACCGAAGCACTCGATCGTTCCCTCAAGTGGGACTTTACCCCAGCATCGTTCAAGGTACTTTTGCCACTTTCAGTCACGGCACTCATCTGATAATGTACGTAGGTCGGTGATCACATCTCAGGAGGTGACATCTTCGGTGGTGTCTACGAGAATTCGCTTGTGGACAACCACAAAATCATGCTTCCGCCCCGTGCTCTTGGTACAATCACCCATATCGCAGAAAAAGGAAGCTATGCGGTCAATGTTCGTCTCTGACTTTTTATGCCTTCCCTAGCCGCTCAATTTATTCCCAGGATGTTGTTTTGGAAACTGAGTTCAACGGTCGAGCAACTAAACATACGATGATGCAACTATGGCCTGTTCGCGCGCCCCGCCCTGTTACCGAGAAATTGACGGCAGATTACCCACTGTTAACTGGTCAACGAATTCTAGACGCTCTTTTTCCGTGGGTAATTCATGCCTTTCCAGCGCGTTCCATAGGCTTAACATGCGAAGATGTGTTCAAGGAGGAACCACTGCCATTCCCGGTGCTTTTGGATGCGGCAAGACTGTTATTTCTCAGGCTTTGTCCAAATACTCCAATTCCGACATTATCATCTATGTTGGATGTGGGGAGCGGGGAAATGAGGTCAGTTTGTCGTGCACTGTTCTGACCCTGCTCACATTGCTATAATAGATGGCCGAAGTTTTGATGGAGGTAAGAACAATGTCGTACGTTTGCATATGTTTGTTAATCCCACCCAGTTCCCTGAGCTCACGATGGAAGTGGGCAATCGTCAAGAACCCATCATGAAGCGTACCACGCTTGTTGCAAACACATCAAACATGCCCGTCGCTGCACGTGAAGCCTCGATTTATACCGGTATCACCCTTTCGGAGTATTTCCGTGATCAAGGATCCAATGTCTCCATGATGGCTGACTCGACGTCACGTTGGGCCGAGGCCCTACGTGAAATCTCTGGCCGTCTTGCGGAGATGCCAGCTGATTCTGGGTATCCTGCGTACCTGGGTACCAAGCTCGCGAGTTTCTACGAACGAGCTGGCAAAGTCAAGTGTCTTGGAAGCCCCCAGCGACAAGGGACGGTATCCATTGTTGGAGCGTGAGCCTGCCTTGACTTGGTCGTGCAATTATTTTATTGATCACATTGTTAGCGTATCGCCACCCGGAGGTGACTTCGCTGACCCTGTCACATCAGCTACACTCGGAATCGTTCAAGTTTTCTGGGGCCTCGACAAGAAGTTGGCGCAACGTAAACATTTCCCATCCGTCAATTGGAATCTGTCGTACTCCAAGTACACGAAAGTGCTTGACCCCTTCTATGAGCGCGATGCACCTGGTTTCGTCGAGCTCCGGGTGCGCACAAAGGAAATTCTTCAAAAGGAAGATGACCTTGCGGAGATTGTCCAGCTGGTTGGCAAGAGCGCGCTTGGCGAGAATGACAAGATCACCCTTGAAGTTGCCCGAATGCTCAAGGATGACTTTTTGCAACAGAACGGTATGAGCGAATATGATCGATACTGTCCATTCTACAAGACAAATGCAATGTTGAGGAACTATGTTGCGTTTTACGATGCCGCCTTGAAGGCAACCGCACAGGGTGACCTGACTTTCGCTAGAGTCAGAGAGGCTGCTACAGATTTGATATTTAAGCTCTCTCAGATGAAGTTTGAGGTAAGATAAAGGTAGCGTGGTGGTACTGTGGCTGACTTTTCGTTCCAGTCACCTTCGCAAGGTCAAGAATCAATCATGCAGAAGCTAGACGCTTTGCACGTGGAGATCCAAGATCGCTTCCGCCAAATGGTGGAGTAAATTGATGTGCAGCTGCCCTGTTTTTCTTGTACGCTATCCGTTATAATACCATTTTTCACGAGTTCGTTGCCTATCAGCCTGGGACCAGTTTGTTGAACGATCAGATTTTATTCTAGTTTGATGAATGGCTGTCGATAACAGGCACGGTTCATCCATTGTACACATTGCAACATGAGGAAAGAGCGTGATTCAAAGTTGTACAGAAATGACACAGTAGGATCGGCACATCCGCGCCCCTCCATGTTGCCGAGTGGGACACTAATAGTCTGTAGGATGTTAGAGTAACGCCAAGCCCACTGGCGGCGTGTATTGGCCGAAGATGCGGCTCCGTTTCTGATCATCAAATGGTGGGCCTCGGGTTCGGGAAGCTGGAAAAGCTAGCCCTCACAGGCCTCACCTTTCAAAAAACGTCATCGCCTCGAATAGTTTAACACTGCTGGATCCAGCGTCCATGGTGAGTATGAACAACCGCACGTTGCTTCCTCTTCCCATTGAAGTCTCTGCGGATAATATCATGGGAGGCGGTGAGATATTTGGCAAGATAGTGGCCCCTGAGAAACGGAACAAAAAGCTCGCAGAAAATATTTGTAGTACCACACTTCAGTGCACTAAACTACAAGACACCCTCCGACCACTCCCCGTCTACCAAACGGAAAACATTCCCAAAATACTCTATGTACTTCAGATTGCTGAGAGTAGACATAGGTCCAACCTTGTCATGAAGGATACGCTGTATTTTGGGCAAGGTATCTGTGGTGCCATGCAACGTAGCAAACACAAGTGGTCCATTCAGCGCAGATCTGTGGGCACAAGGAGGTACATACCGGGCGTATTGATATGCATACCATTCATGGAGTCCAGACCAACATCAGAGTCCTAAAGGAGGGAACCGACAGTGGTCAAGCAAAGGCGGAGAGACATTGAACAGGGAACGTGACAAACTGGCTTACCGTCATATCCGGCATCGCGATTCCATCCACCATTCGCACTGTGAGCACGCAAAATGAAACCAGATCCTTCCATACAGAATCCCCCATCATGCTTTCCACGATATTTACATCCATGTCATCAACAGCCGGGTCATCGACCGTGAAACGCAGCACCTTGAGAGACTGCGGCGCTTTCACGAGGGCGACATGCAACTCCGATGAGGAACCCTCTCCAGACTGAATATAGAGGTCCAACTCCGTAATGGCAGACTGTCGCAGCCAATCCTCCTCTTTGATGGCCCAGAAATGTTACGCCAAGCGTGCGCAAGCACCCCGTATCGATAGCTGCAGTTGTCTGCTGATACCCGGTGTCACATTCAACCACCCGAAGTCGAGACACCTTCGGCTTGAGACTCTTCTCGAACCCGGTGTGCGCAGGGCCTTGCAGAAAGTCGCATGTGTCGAATGCTAGCTCCTCGAGCGACGGTAGCGCCGCGAGCGCGTTCCAACAATCTCCGTCCACAAAACAGTATGCAAACCGAAGCTTACGGATGTTCTTCATGTGCGACATTGCAACAATACACTTCTTCACATATAGGTCGTCACACTTGCCCTCAGATAGGCGTAAGCGGTAGCCCCTCACTGACTGAGCGAGTGCAAGCGCAAGAGGCTCCTTCTCGGCGATCTGTGCGCATAGGATAGATCCAAGCGAGCCCTGGAATGCTATAGTATAGAAATGGCAGTACACATGACCAAAAAGCTCCACAAACTCAAATATACGTGGAAGACAAATGTTGGCGAAGAACCTGCAAGTGCTTGAAAGATTGGATAAAGTCTTGAGTTGCTGTCAGCCCAGCGCATGAGGCCCATCAGCAGCGAGTCCGAGCAAATTTGGGTCGAGGCCGTCACGCGCCAACGGGATGCTAATTCAAGGAGACCTGACCTTTCTGCTAGTTCCCGTTTTCCCGCAAAATTTGTTGCTGCAGTGACGAGAGGAGTCACTCCCATCATTTCATTTAGGTTTGACCATGGTCACTGATCATCCGGGGAGGTGGCTTCCTGATTGTGCTATGGAATACTGAACCTCGCGGCAAGCAGGGCACGGAATGGAGGACATTTCTTGTGTTAATGAATGATCGGAAACCAAAGTTTGTCGGCGTTGGCCGAATTTATGACTGTTGACTTATCCAAATCAGACTGTACTTATTAGGACTCGTGTTATTAATGGAGTGCAGAAGACGATGAGGACACTTTCCTCATGATAATTAAAACAAGCTATTACTAGTTATGCGCGCGCTGCAGCGTACTACTTAGACGTTGGCAGACAGACAGGGGATATTACTTCTTTAGGACATCGGATGTGTTGAATAAGGTAAATCCTTCTGATCCTAACACATACAAACAACCTCTTTTCGTCATCGACTCATCCTCTTCAGCACAAGCTTAAATGGCGAATACAACTGTCAAAGGCGCATTGGCTATTCACGGCCAGAATCCACAGGTCTACACTTGTCCTGTTATTCGCATTGGATTCCGTCTGATCTGTGCAGTTTCTAGTGGAAACCGTGATCCGGAATCGAATATGGGAGTCGACGTACTGGAAAGAACATTGCTTTGCATTGACAGGTGCGTATACCACCATAATTTCTAGGACATTTTTTTAATAATGATGCGCTCAGCCGAGTCGCTCATTGACAGGGCAATCGAACTCCGATGCGTTGGGGGGGTCTATGGCAATCAGCGTCCCACTGAATTCCTTTGCCTGCTTCTGAAGCTCTTACAACTTCAACCCGAGAAGGAAATTTTGATCGAGTATCTTCGAGCCGACGAATTCAAGTGAGTTAGCCCTTCTCGCCCTGAATAGAGCATCTTTGACCTGTCTGTCAGATACCTGAGGGCGCTCGGAGCGATGTATATTCGGTTAACATTTCGTGCGGTGGAGGTGTATGAAATCCTCGAACCGCTTATGAAGGACTACAGAAAGCTGAGGTATCGGGACATGGGTATGGTCTCGAGATACTTCCAATTTTATAGGCATGGCTAACGGTCGTACAGCTGGCTACACGCTAACCCACTTCGACGAATTTGTTTATAACTTGCTCACTGAAGAGAGAGTCTGCGACATCATTCTACCCCGAATAGCCAAGCGTCAGACGCTAGAAGAGAACGGTGATATCGGTCCTCGCAAAAGTCGATTGTTGGATGCGATGGAAGGAAAGAGTGAAGACGAAGGCAGAAGTCGCAGCACAAGTCGGAGCCTCTCCGGGTCAAGGAGCCCAAGCGTGGAAAAACCTCGTTCTCCTTCAGTGAATGGTCGATATGTCTCCAGGAGTCCTACACGTTCGCGTTCACCGTCTGAATTATCTTACCGTTCACGAACTCGCAGTATCTCACTCGACAGAATGGAAGCAGAATCTACAATGGATGTGTAACATATTACTCAGAATCTACTCCGTTGGCTGTACAGTAGGCTTCTTTGAAAAACTCTGAGACTTGAACGTGAGAAGTTGCTTGGACAACTCCCTCCAGCGGTCCGACATGAGAGGCATTCTTCCAATCGCTTCTGGGGAGAGGAAACCTCGGTTTCGCCATTGGGTATACCAAACTGCACGGGATGTCAGATGTTATATCGTCAAGAGAGGCCACGAAACGCACTGATATCGTTGCGACGAGTTGGTGCAGCAGATATACGATCTATCCGACCTCTGACGCAGTCGCGCAAGGCAAGAGAATTATAGTACTGGCAGAACACACTGCCACCGTTTGCTTCGATGGCTTTGATAGCACTCTTCGACGCACGGGAAGGAATAATATGCACGGCTGCCTTCAAGAATTCTGCGCCCTGAGGATTGCCATGTCAGAATACACTTAAAAGAGGTTTCGGTGAAGATGATACAAACGTTACCCAAAAGTTTAATGCCATCGTGCACGTTGTGCACACAACCGCTCAACAGGAGTTCCTTCGCTGTAATGGGCTTTTCGGGTGTTGAACATAGTCGGCCCTGGTCTATCCAAAGTTGAAGACGGTCTAGGTTGACTGCAGCATATGTTTTATGATTCCTGCATGAGAATTCAGAACGAGTTAGCAAGAGGAAATGGCAGCAGGAAAAACACATACGGGTTGACAAAACCTCTCTTGGGGAACTTCTTAAGAATTGTCGTCTGACCACCTTCAAACCCAGCCTTAGGTTTCCCGTTACCGGAGCGAGCCTTCTGACCCTTGTGACCGCGTCCGGATGTACCGCCATATCCCGAGCCTTGACCTCTCCCGACGCGTTTTTGCTGGCCAGATGAGTCAATTACACTCCAATTGTAAACCCCAGAGAGCGTACGTTGTGCAACGAACCAAAAGCTGGTTTCAGGTTGGAAAGCGAAACCCTGGTCACCCTTGAGCGAACGACGGAGGACATGGCTTGATTTTGTTACGGACAAGCCTGTCAGTTCCAGGATGCTAAGTCTTACCATTACTTGTTTAGGTAAATTATTATTTTACGAGAAAATGTCTCAGCTGCAAAGTCTTCTAGATCATTAGTGAGTAAACACTGTTGATCCCTGTTCTCATTAGCACTTATGGCCTTCAGCGATTACTCACGCGACAGTCTGTCCACTCGGAGGCGCGGACAGCAAATGAAGACAGTCATTAGGTTCTGCAGTGTAACAATCCGGGAGTACTAGTCACATCAGTTCGTTAGGATTTGGGCCTCCAATCTCACGGCACATGTCTCTCGGAGCAGTCGAGTCAGGCATGACCTCTCTGAAACCTTTGATCGCCATCTGCGGGACGACTGGGGTTGGAAAGTCCAAGCTAGGCGTGGAGCTCGCACTCAAACTTGGAAAACAATTCTATCAAGACGGTTCTGATGGGCATCGATGGCATGGCGCACGTATCATCAATGCCGACTCTATGCAGATCTACACTGGTATGGACACAATCACCAACAAGATCCCTCAAGCAGAACGCATGGGCGTGGAACACCTCCTTATGGATTACAAGCAGCCAGGTGAACAGTACGTTGTCGGGCAATGGGTCCGCGATGCCATCCAGGTGGTAAGTACCATCCTTCGAAAGCATACCATCTGGTTTTCCGAGTTCCTCCGTTACAGATTGAGGAAACCCATAAAATGAACCAAATCCCAATTGTCGTTGGTGGAACATCCTACTGGATTCAACACCTTCTGTTCCCTGACAGACTAGCCAATAAGGACCTGAACTCTGCATCCTCTGGCCACCGGATGTCTCCCTCTTTACAGAGCTCTGTTTCACGACTGACTCCCGATCTTTTCAACTTATGGACGACACTTCCAGAATCCCCACCAAACGCAGTCACACATCCAGAGGAAGCCCTCTTTCTCCACGAGTTGCTGCAGGCTTTAGATCCACCGGTAGCGTCTCGATGGCACTGGAGAGATACCCGCAAGGTCTTGCGCAGTTTGAAAATTATGAAAGAAACAGGGCGGACTCCCAGCGATATCATAAGCGAGCAATCGGAGAGTGTACTGATCCCTCGGTGAGTTCCTCCTGCTTATTTGTAGTTTGAACCGTCTGAATAGCTTTTACACAAAGTTATCGGACCCTCTGCTTCTGGCTTTATGCGCAACCTTCCGCGCTGAATCCTCGTCTTGACGAGAGAGTTGACAATATGATCAAGGTTTATATATCATCTCTATATCTTTTCTTATGACTACATCTTTTTTTGTTTTCGCCAGGAAGGACTTCTCGAAGAGATAAAGTCTTTGCAAATCACTTTTTCTTCCTCGCAGCCTGCGGCGAACAGTACTTCGGACGATGGGGAGGGCGGGTCGAATTCTTCCGCCACTGAGCCTGATTTTACAACGGGGATTTATCAATGTATAGGTATGCTGAACCTTTCCGTGAGACTCGCCTCTGTTATATCCGCCAATAGGATTCAAGGAATTTCGAGAGTTTCTCGCGTCACCAGATGGTCTACAGGAGGCCTTCAACAAGGCAGTAGAACATATGAAACAGTCGACTCGTAAATATGCCAAACGTCAAGTCACATGGCTGCGAAACAAACTGCTTCCCGCAATGCAGAGTGCCAACGTACATTCCGGGAGCAAGATTTCTATGGCCAACATGTACATTCTCGACGCAACAGGTAGGCTCCTGCTTGGTATCCTATCGATTGTAGATCACGACGTTTTTTCTTGGTGTAGTTTTAGGAGAACAATGGACATCAAACGTTTTATCATCAGCTGAATCAATCATGTATTGTAGGCTTGGCGAGCACTAGTGCCATGTGTGATCACGACTGAGATCTGTTTCAGCTTTTTTACAAGAGGAAGAGCTTCCATCTCCTGCGTCGTTATCGCCGACAGCGAAAGCACTATGCGCTAATCAGAATAAATCTGTCGAGTGCGTTTCTTCACTTACCTAATCGTTCTCAAGCTTCACGTTTCATCGTTAGCCCCTCCGACATCCTCAAAGCGAGACGAAAAATTGTGTGTGAAGTGTGTACACTGAACCCCCGGCGGCCAGTAATGATTGAAGAACAAGATTGGGATGCTCATCGAGGAAACCGATTACACAGGCGACGCATCGCAAAGTCTCGGAAGGAACATGAAAGATTGCCGTCGGGCGCTCGGAACACCACTACTTCCGGAGATGAGACGCTTGGTTCTGGTGAATCGTTGCTTGTTCATTCATAATCATTTTCTACGTAAGTTGCATCCTGCGGGCCTTCGTGTTACCGATACTCATCCGGGTCTCTTATTCCCCGACAGGAACAGCGAGTTGTCAGACAACGTTACGATTGACCCGTGGTTGTTGAGAGGTTGGACGTTGTGAACAACCCCTCCAACTTAACCCACAACCCCTCTAACTTAACCCTCGGTGGACTGCATGTGTGGATGGGGCGGAATATGTCGATTAGAATGTTTGTGTAGTAGAAATGACGTTTTTACGGAAAATTGACGTTGGTGGGACGTCGCCGCCGCAACCGAGTCGCTTGTCACTACTTTCAAGCCAACCAGCGGGTCTGAACGCTGCGGGCATCGGCGGTTGCTGTCCCGCCGCTCACGACATTCGGTGGCCCCTTGGGACGTCGCTTTCCGGTTACGACGTCGGGCTCGTCCTGCTCGGTTGTGTTCCCGTTCTTGAACCATGACCTCTATGGCGGAGGTACCGGCTTACTTGTTACAGGGAGTTCCTGTCTTGCAACCACTCCACCTTGAGGGTCTCTCGGATCCCTCGCTTTCCACTGAAATTTTGCCAGGTCCCCCTTCCATGCTGTCCGTTCAGCAGGCTGCTCAGAAGCGCGACCCAAAGAAACCATCCGCTCTCATGTCCTATCTCCCCACATCGGACCCAGGCTCCACCTACTCTGGCCTCATGACCAGTGCTCTCAGTGTCTCGGAAGTCGACGGACCTCGTCGAAAACGGATTAGAGTTGACAAAGGGTATGTTCAAGTTAGCCCCTCCTTTCTACCCCGCTGGCGCTTTCTCTGACTTTCTCTACGTCACAACTCAACCCAAACCCTTGTCAATACGTTGCCCGTGCACCTGGCTGTTTTGCTAATACGTTTCGTCGCCACGTACCCAGCATTGCGAACGGGCGTGCTCAGAGGGCCAGTGCTAGGAGCTTGAACAACGGTGGTCCCAACAGCAACCTCGCTGTGCTACTTCCCCCGCCCGATCCAGCCCCACCAGACGTACCGCCTTCTCGCCAGCCCAGCGTACCTCTCCCAGACTCCGACTCATTCCCGGCGCAACCCGAGTCGGACGACCCTTCCCTGTCAATGTCTCGTGCAAACTCACTACCCGGATGTGAGGAATATGTCCCTCCAACAATCAGTGAGAGGGCAAGATCGACGAGAAAAGACAAGGGAAAAGGGAAAGAGGCAGACCGAGGTTTTAGAGTCAAGGAGGAGCCTGTTGGGATAATCTCCCTATCTCCTGAGCCTTCGTTGGGTCTGGTGCGTAGCTTCTTTAGATATCGCCGTTGTGCTACTCTCACGGTCCCACATTCTGACAATTAGCTAAACGAGGATCATTGTTCATCGTGTCGATCCTTGGGCGCGCTAGTGTACTGTGATAGCTGTCCTCGAGCATTTCATCTCTGGTGCTTGGACCCTCCTATGGAAGCAGTTGACCTTCCCGAAGGCGAAAAATGGTTTTGTCCGAGTTGTGTCATTCGCAGAGTACGCAATTTGCTACATGTTCCTTGTGTACGCGACGCTAACTTGTATGTCGTAGAACCCGCCGCCCAAGCCTGCGCCATCTTTTATGTCTCCTCTCATTCACCTTGCTCAAATGGGCATCCCTAAAGAATTTCAACTCCCGGAAGACGTTAGAAGTTATTTCAAAGATGGTTCGTCGGCATTCCCTTCCCGCGAACGTCACATTTTATTGTCTCTCAGTTACCACTGGCACCAACGGAACTTACGTGGATAGCTCGGAATTGAAGCAGCCCCGCCTCAAGTATGTAAACTATCTTCTTCCCATCCCTACTAATCCTGTCCCCAGTCGCCATGGGCAGCTCGAAGACCGAGATCTATATCGATTGAAGGATCGAACTGGAGTGCCTGTCCTATGCTTTAGATGTGGCACGTCAGCCCTGCCTAGTGGTCTTGTTGGATGTGCACCCTCGACAAAGCGTCCCCGTAGATCGACGTCCGTCGCACACAGTTTGACACCGGAAAGTGGAAGAGCAATTGTTTCTTGCGACTATTGCAACCTTCATTTCCACCTTGATTGTCTCGACCCTCCCCTCACAATCATGCCTCCCTTTGGAAAGAAGTGGATGTGTCCAAACCACGCTGATCAAGTTTTTGTGAGTGCTAGTTACCATTGTTCATGTGTGTGGTCCACTTGACGTCCTTGGGCCACAGCAACGTAAGCGGCGTGTTCCCAAACAAAGCGTTCCGCCAATCGATATAACAAGACCCAACCAGTGGAATAATGGCAACGTCGAGATCATACACCCCCAGTCCACAGCGATGACGGAGAAGCTTGCCCTTGACGAGGTATTTATAAACGGGAGACGATATAGGGTTCCAGAGCGCGTCATCATGCTTGACTTTTGGAGCAAGATAAGCAAGGATCATCATCCGGAATCCAAGTAAGTTGTTTTTGACTCCTAGACTGGATATGCTATTCATGTTTTCACAACAGAGAGAAGGATGATTTTTCTATGGCGTCTTCACCATTGACATCGTTGAGTTCTCTTGACGAGACAGAGGACTCCCAGCTGCAATCGTCATCGTCTAAGGAACCTGTTTCACTCGAGGATTTGCGTACCGCACAGGTAAGCTGTTCAGCCGTTGGTTCATCCACTGTAGACTTACGCTATTCTCAAGCTTTTATGCGATCTCCGTAACTTATTTCCAGTGAAGGGTAAAACTTCGGCGGGTCCACGGTCGGCTACGGTGACGGTGAAAGTCATGGCCGATATGGGTACTCAGACCGATCTTCAGCCTCAAACCTTTCTCTCTCCGCCAGCTGAACCTAAGGAGATGACGAAATCCGTTGCATCCAAGGTATGCGTGATTAATCTTCCCTGTATTTCAAGGTGATCTGAACCCAGAACAGCGCAAAGCACCCTCCCGGTCATCTCTCAGGAATACCTCAGAAGTCGCCCTTTCTGATCCAGCATTGCGACCACAAGCTTCTACCGACTTTACCTCGCCTGCTAAACCGAAGAGAGCAAGGATTACCGCGAAGCTCGAAAGGGAAGAACCAGCGTCCGTCGAATCAGAGCTGGTAGGGTCGAGAGCCACGATGCGATAGAAGTGGTACTGACCATATTTATCATTCTGTAGAGTACCACCCCGCAAGCTCAGAAACCTGGAAGGGGAGGTAGGGGGCGGCGGAAACCCAGGCAGGGCCCCGGAAGACCTAGGGGGCGCGGTTCAACCTCTGGGGTCCGACGTGCACCTGCTTCCTCGATGCTGTCAGACCCACCTATACCCATTGTATCTGAGCCCGCACCACCGCTTCCAGCTCTGCCTCCGCCTGTTGCACAATCATCTAAGCCCGTGACACCCAAAGCCTCCGTAACAATCACTCAATCGGGGACATCGTCCACACCAACTCTCAAAATCAGATTGCCACGACTATCTGCGGTCACCGCCACCCATTCTAATCCGACATTCCCTGTTCTGCAATCACCCCCATCCACGCACTCGCCAGCACCGGACACTGTTATGTCACATGAGTCGCGACCACGACGGTCGTCGCGTCGCCAAGATTCGGCCTCAGCGTCTGTGAGCGGTGCATCGTCTTATACGGCAGAGGTAGTCGAGGACTCAGATTCAGCGAAACCAAGTGAGCAGCAGAGCTCGCTGTTTTATCGTCAAGCTAACAGTCTGCATCTAGGATACAAGCCAAGAGGAAGAAAGCATGCCGAATCCACATGAGTCGCCGCAGGTTCTCGCTTGTTGTCTATAGTATCCGTAGTGGACGTCGTGGCCAACGGGATAGCAGCATCGGATATTAGGCCTGTACTTGGGTAGAAAGATATATATTTCTTGTTATTCTCATGGTGTTGGTTATCCGCACGGGTCCACGGCGTCTATGCCATACTAAGGTCCGGCCCTTGGAAATGCGGGGATACTTACACCACATCCGGCGCCCGGTTCAAGTCGACGTCGATGTCTATCCCGTTGTCCTCCGCAACGTCGAGAGCTAGTGCGATCGTGCAGAGACGTGTCGTCTCAACGCGAACACCAGTCCAATTTTCCAGATCGTCTCACGTTCGCCATGCACTGACAGAACCACCAAGCGCCGAAATATCGCAACTTCTGGCTTCCTACGCTGCTCAGCCTCCTCATCCGCTTACTCTGAATTCTCTCGTCGCTTTCGGTCAACCACTCACTCCGGAATCTCTCCTGCGTAGCGTCTCCTTTGTCCTGTCCGAGATTCCGCGTCGCCTTGCGAGACGGGCACGCGCTCTTGAGACCCTTCCTTTCATTGTCGGAACTAATCCATACGTCTCGAGGACGCTGAATGCGTACAGAGAGAGCTTTCAATTTCTAGCAAGTTACCCGTCCATCACGACTCTCGAGGAGAACGCATCCTTCACTGCCGAGCTCAGCAATCTAGTCGAAAGTCACCGGAATGACATACCTACCATGGCTAAGGGGTTCGTCTTTCTACATGTTGCCGCTCACGCGCACGCTTCGTGACCGTCCCTCATGTTAGGTTCCAAGAATGTGCCAAATACATGTCGCCGACACAGATCAGCAAATTCTTGGATGGTGCCATTCGCAGTCGGATATCAGTCCGTTTGATTGCTGAGCAACACATCGCCTTGTCACAAGCCCTGGAGAATCAGAAATATGTTGGCCCTACGTCTCACTACGGCATCGTCAACATGACCTGCTCTCCCGCAGTCATGGTCAAAATGTGCGGTGCATTCGTAAGTGAACTTTGCGAGGCAACACTTGGAGCCGCACCAACCCTCATCATCGATGGACATCAAGACACGACGTTTGCGTGAGTCCCGATCCTTATGGGCCTGCTTCGCTAGTGATCTGACCCTTTACCCAGCTATGTTCCTGTCCATCTCGAATACATCCTCACGGAAATTCTGAAGAATGCCTTTCGGGCAACCATCGAACATCAGTACAAACTGCATGGCACTGCATCCACACATACAGTTCCTCCGGTCACAGTAACGATTTCCCCTTCACCCTCTCCTGCTTCTCCCTTCCTTTCGATTAGAGTTAGAGACCAAGGCGGCGGGGTATCGCCTACGAACATGGCAAGGATATTCTCGTACGCATTTACCACAGCTGGTAATTCAGAGGGCGATGGTGGTGGGCCTTATGCCGCGCAGCATGTTGGTGGGAGCGCTGCTGTTGGTGGAGGCACGAGTACAGGCGAGGGCAATCTCTTTGGTGAGATTACAGGCAAGGGCGTGCAAGTCGGACTGGGGACGATTGCTGGCTTGGGGTATGGCCTTCCTATGAGCAAATTATATGCGAAATATTTCGGCGGCTCGCTCGATTTGTTCTCGTTGGATGGATGGGGTACGTAAACCACGTGTCCTGCGTCTGTGGTATTAAAAGTTTTTCAGGTAGCGATGTGTACGTGAAACTGCGCAGCGTTGATCAGGCTGGCAACGCTCAGATTTGAATCACCTTGCTTGATCAAGTTGTTGCCGTCCCTACCCATAGACCCCTGATGATGGACATCAAGTTTCATTCAACGCTTAGTATCGTTGCCTTTTAGTACATATTATTCTGTATAATTTACCATCATAGGTGAAGAGTCAGTCGGTACAGTTCTGGCATTATTCCTTCCTCTCAGCCACTTCGCATCTCTCCCGCCAACGTTGCCCAAGTTTGAGCACTAGAAGAATTAGCGTTCCCATGATTATTAGCAAGCCTGCCCAAAAAGTATACAATCCACCATCTCCGATACTATCCTATGCAAGTGTTTGGTCGACATTTTTGGGTCACAGCAAATGTTCCTCACCTGGAGGGGAATGGAAATCTCAGCCGCGATGAACGCAAGCGTTCCTCGATATGCACTATTCGCCGCTACAGCAGTCGAGCAACGTCCTACATTGGCATCGGCGATATAGACGAGGGTACTTGTGTACACCCATCTGTCGATACAGAACGGTTCAGTGGTTCGGCTCGCAATACACTTGGGGGAGATTTACAGCGAAGAAAAGCCAGCAATAAATAACATCACGCAAATCGCAGCGATCGGCTGATGAGTTTGGCAGACCCAAGCATAGCCGAGCGCTGAGAGCGGAAGCCATGGCATGGCCACCAGTGTACTCCGGAGACGCACCTGTGTTTACTGGTGTCACAAGACGGGGGTGATAATGATGACCGAAGAGACAAGTGCACGCACCTCTGGATGCATATTTCCTTGGTGCTTAACTTTCAGTTTTGCAAACGTCCTATCAGACCATCTCCCACCGAGGATGCTGCCGCATATACTGCCTTTGCAAATTAGGATTGTACAAAGTGCCACCGTGATGCAGACTTGACTAGTAACTTACCTGCTCCATAGGAGAGTAGTGCCAACCCTGTGTCTAGCGCATTGTAGCCATACCATGTCGATAGTGTTCTCGCGCACGTGTACGTGAGACTATAAGTGAAAGCGAATATCAAGCCTAACATAAGATTAGCACCTTAAGAGTCGCCCGTGCCAGTGAGTGCTATACAATGAACCAACCTGAGGCGAAAAGAATAGCATTATTATTCCACCGCTTCAGCACCAAGATGATGGGTGGGAATGGATTAACATCCGTGAATGACAATGTCGTGTCTTTGAGGTGCAAAGTGTTAGGAACAGCCATTCCCGCCTCTAGCTTGCATTCTGTAGCTTTCTGGGTGAGTACCTCTTGCGACTTGTCAGTTGTGGGCTTCACAGCGTCGACCGATCCTCTTGACCTCGCCGTAGTCGCAGACGGTCGATGTTCTTCTGACCTCCTGCGAAGGGCATTCTGGTACGAGAGACTCCTCTCCTTTCGGAAGCTGTCCTTGAAGTAGACTAATAAGAGTACGAGAACAATGCCTCCGCTGATAAGTGCACAATAGAACACCGCGCGCCAGCCAAAGGCTTGCGCAAGGCACCCTCCGAGAAAGGGGCCCAGAGAGGTACCGAGAAGCGGTGCTGCATAGTATATTCCCATCTTGGTACCCCGTTCATCGGGCTCATATATATCAGCAAGAGTGGCAGCAGCAATAGCCATAACGGCACTTGAACTGGGGAGCCGCATCGGTTTTGGGAAAAAAAGTAAAATTAGAATGTATACACACCCTGCAGCCTGTAGGGCCCGCATTCCTATGACGAGCCCAATGGACTTTGAAGTAGCCACGACAGCCGAGCCGATAGTGAAAAGTGCCATGGATGATAGATAAACGACCTGGGTTATATGAAACCTCAGGGAACCATTAGCATGCTCGACGCACGAACGACGAACCTTGCGGCCTTTGATCTCGCTGACAGCACTCCATACCACGGGAAACAGTCCTTGGGCAATAATAAACACGGACATACTCCAACTAATCTCTGAGCCAGACGCGTGTAAGCTCAGTCCGATCTGGGCGTTTGCCGCTAAGGAACACAACATAGTATTGGCCAAATTCATCCCCTCAAAAAAAAAAAGGAAAATGCTCACGATTTTGGCCGGTGGCTGCAAAGCCCGCGAGCATCGACGCCGAGGACACAATGGCAAGTGTCAGTGTCTAGTATTTTTTTTTTGAGGGATGTTAAGATATGGAAGCCTATTAGCACAGAAACTCTACCCACCTTCCGAGCATAGCCCCAAGCCCTAGGGTCGTCGGGCACCGGTACATGTTCGATGTCTTTGGTATTCGGTTCCTCGCTAACTTTCCCCTCGCTACACGGATGAGACTGGGTACCACCAGAACCTGCAAGCGGTAGGTCAAGTGATGGGTGCATTGGCCCGCTAGGCCTGTGGGACATGGTCGGTGGCAAGTGTAAGGCATGGGCGAAGGTAGGCGATTACTTACACAACCCTCTGATCCATGAATAGACGCACGGCTTTGTCCCCATGGCCGGTCACCGGTTACCGGCGATCGATGTATGCAAGCCATTTGCGTACCGACCGGAAACATGTACTTGACTTCACTGGGCGGAAATTAATTAATAGACAATAGGCCGGCCATCGCCGTTTGGACTCCCCATCCGGTTCGGTGAGTGCTCCGTAGTGAGACGTCCTGATCGCCAGATAGTGGGTATTCGGATCGATAGTGGGTCACACTGATCACGTCAGTGGCACAATCTGAACGTGAACTAGTTGAAGGGAAACTCATCAGCCGATCCAGACGTAATATTAATTACGCGGTGTGGAGTGGCACCAAATTCTGAGCAAATAGCAGCTTATATATTTGGTTCGAAACTACGCCAGCACATACTTTGGTATAAAGAAGTAACACGGGTGAAGCAGTGCAGAGGGTGACTGACGGTTCAAAATGATCTCAGTGAGATCTGTGGACGCTGGGTTGTCTGGCTCGCTGCCGATGGTCCTTCGACTGCTTTTCTGATGGAAAGTTCGAGGATTTCTCGTACATCAGAGTCGAGTTGTGCAGTTGCTTCTTTGAAGTTCACTGGGGACGAGGCAGCAAACGAAAGCAACTGCGCGACTGCATTCGTGTGCATGCTGGAAGGCGGACTTTGAGAAGGTCGGAGCAAGAGCGCAACCGTAGGTAAAATGATGCTGAGGACACGAGTTCCTGCGCTTGCGGTGTCAAGCCGGAAATACATAAAACAACTGAACAAAGCCTTACGTTGCGCTATCTTTGTCAATGCGAAAAGGGCAGAGAATGCTCTCCATACTTCTTCTATTGATGTATTATGCTGCTCCGACAGTGAACCGTCATCCAATCGAGGGGAGATTCGGGCAACCAATTGGATTAACCCAGGTAATAGGAGTCGCGCACAAGTGCGAAGCAAATCATTTCCAGAGGCAGCAACCATAGTAGTTTTTGTGCAATGTACAGCGACGATAGCCATCTGTGTGCGATTGATTTCAGAAGTCATGATGATTGGTAGTACCACGAAGCTTACGTCATCATTCTCTTTAAGCTTCTGTGAGATGACAAAGCATAAATGTTCGACCACACCACGAGCAACCTTTACCCTCGTAGGCAGACTGGTTAAGATGAGAACCGCAGCCAGAAGATTAGACTTGACTTTCTTGGAGGAGATCAATCCTTCTCTGCCACTATAGATGTAGATATCTTTAGTGTATAAAGTGGACCGAGTACAATGCAACCGACCGCATTTCGTCAACATTGAGTAGACAGGACGACAGAATACCATGAACCAGGCTGTCATAGCGATCATAGGCCTTTGGATGACAGTCTACCGTCATCAGAGATTTGAATGCGGGTAAGGTGGGAGTTATCAAATCAACATCCAACGTCTCATCCTTCAATAATTCTGATGAAGGGTTAACAAGACAAGAATATCGTGAACCGTCAAATGACCATACCCGCATATAGCATACAACCCACGCCCCTCACATCCTCCCGAACATTTCCCTCCGTGGTTGACGCAACGACCTGAAAAGCATTCAAGGCGCAGCTCACCATCTTAGCTAGTTCTTGAACCGTGCCAGCTGTGCAGAGTGTTTTCATCAGTAGACAGCGACAGGTGGTCCACAAATCCACCCACCAATTGCTGGAGCACCTTGATTATGTCGAGCGTGGCGCAGCACGTATGCACAGATCTTCAAACAATGGGCACGAACCGAATTCGAGGATAAAGCTTCGTTTCTATCGAGGGAGTAAGGACAGAACATGCCAGGTGAATTTCTTAACAACTTACGGGGCCACGACACTTTCAACACCAAGATGACCAAAGTACTTAGAAAACACTGTAACGACCTCGATTAGGTGCACAAGGGTTGCAGCATTTTCTATCATTGCCGTTCGGTAGCACAGGCTGATAAACTCTTTGAAGACAGCGGGCTCTAGAAGCGCCTTCCCCGAATAGCGGGGGTCAATCAAACATTTAAGGGCCCTGAGCGACGCGGTTACTGTGGCACCGCGTGCGTTCGGAGTGGAAGATAATTGAGGGGAAGAAATTGCCAAAGCCTCGTAGATAAGCCCGAAAATCACAAAAAATAGCGGTGCAGGTTCGGTTTGGGAAAGCTCGAGACCATTGGATGAGGGCTGCGCCGCAGTGGAACTTTGACCAACAATGGCGCTAGATATGTACTCTCCACTGTGTTCCATCGCATTTGCGACTGCTTGTAGAATGGTGGCCCAAGAGTCCGTGTAGTACTAGGCCCTGGTTAGACATCTGCTCGCGATCACACTTGTAGACTTACGGGCAGTAAGACCACTCTTCCAAGATTTGCATATGAAGGGTCCACAGAAATGACAGACAAGTCATTGACAAATTCTGAGTCAGCACGAATTGTCGCGTAATCGCGCAAGCATGCAATCCACTGCGAGGCAAGGACACCCCTGTGAGGTTTGATGACATCGAGGAGGTAGGCCTGCTCTGCAGAAGCGATCTCCAACCGAGCCCATGCATTAAGGACTGATACAGTTAGCATGGCGGATGCATTTGGGCTGAGTTCTCCCAGGGTCCCCATTTTTAGGTTACCAGAGTCTAGGACTGGTGGTCAGGTCATTCTGGGAAAGGCGTATGCTCTTGCATACCATCCACTTCTTTTAGAGCACTGGTTAATTGCTTGAGGATGCGGCCCATCCTACTGACGTCTTTGACAACACCACAACCTACGAAAACGGCACAAGCATCAATTGCACAAGATAGAATTTCGGGAGTGGAGTCGGAAGAGAAGGCAGGCGTAAGGGCAGCAGTGATTGGAGCTTGATGTTGCTCGAGCAGCAACGCCTCAGGAAAATCCGGGTCGGGTGCTTTGGAAAAGACCTGGATGATCATCAGCGGGAGAGAATTTGAAGAAAACGTGAGCTTACCTGGATAATATCACACAAAACAACCAAGCCTTCAAGACGAATATCTGTGACATATGCTGCTGATGCAGTAAATGCCATCCTGATTAGATCTGGTACGCGAGAGACGAGAAGGCCTTGAATGGGGAAGCCTCGAGTACGTGCATATGGTATATCGAAATGTTCCTGCCTCCCAGACTGAGCCACAATGGTGCAAATCTCGTGCAAACAATGCAGAGCAAACAATTGAGTCCTCCAGCGAGACATGGTAACGGACGACGACCAGCCTTGGTCAGAATTGTCTGTAGGCATCGCCACGTTCAGAGATTGGCCTTCATCATCGAGGTTCCTAGAAGTGTCGACCACCTTCTGAGTAGCATTGGTTCGCAGCATGATCCTTTGGCACAGATCGATCCAAGCGGAAGGATTATGAATGGCAGTCTGAGCAAGCCAGCTTGCAATGACGTTCCGAACCCCTTCGATGCTGGGGTCGCCATCTAGCATGCCGAAGAGGTCCTCTACCAGCTGATCTCCACCAATCCTTGATACTACGAGCGCATCTTTTTGAACGAGCTGGTATAGTGCATCAATCGCAGCGAGCCTCAACTGCCGACGGCTAGAACCAAGATACGTCCTAAAGCGTCCCACCGTTTCCGGGATATCAACGTATTCCGGGGCAAACATGAGTAGGTGCTGGGTGCATTTGATGGCCTCGATCAAGATAGTTTCGTCCTCTTCCAGCGAGAACTCCTGGACGAGAGAGAGCACGAGCGTTCTTGTCCGTGTCGATTCTTGAACATCAGGTCCCAAGATCGTAATGATGGCATCGATTATACGACACACGACGGGAAAGGCCTGTAGATCACCGCTGATGTTGGCATTGTTAAGCGTCCCGCCTTCCGTCTCGTGAGTGTCGGACATGTATATTTTAAGTAGCATTCCGAGTGTGCCCGAAACAAATGGCGCAAAAGTTAGGCTGGCAGCATCTATGACCCTTGCTAAGGCGGTCAGAGACCAAGCGTGAACAAGCGGATGCGGATCGTTGCTGAGCGACATAAGGATGTTGACTGTCGTCTTCAAAATCGGTGCAGCAGCAAGACCCCCGACATGATCGTATAGGGCTGCAAAGGCCAGAGCACAACCAGCGCGACCTTGCGGGTCACGATTGCTCACGATATGATCGACCAACACCTTCGCTTGACTCGACAAGAAAGCTGTTCCTGAGATGTTCGCTAGACGACCTATGGCATCGCTGCTGGCCCGTCGTAGTAGGGGATCCCCATCAACAAGTGCATCCTATAATTATAAAAGTTAGAAGCGAATACGATTAGCAAATATAAATTACCTTGAGTAAGGCAGCCAGAGGAATGGTAATTTGTGAATGTCCGAGGGTTTCCTTTGCTTGCCGAGAGTGGAACTCCATCGCACAATGCAGAGCGCGAGAAATAGCCACAACGCTGTTAATGAGCACGGCAGCCTTTCGACCCGAGTTCTTGTCAAGTTTCGGTGACTTCACCAACTCGACCAGCTGGGTTACAACGCGAGTCATGGTCGCCAAGTCTTGTATGGGGAGTAATCGAACAAACAACTCAATAGATGCGTCCACCACAGCCGATGCAGCAGCTGGACAATCGAGGATGGTACTGTCATTACTAGCAGGCGTCGCTAGACATAAGGAGAGTGTATCATGTTCGCACGACCCAAGCACTGGCGTACGTAGCTAAGGAAAGTCAGAATGCGATATCGTTTTGAAAGAAAGGCACGTACAAGGAGGTCCGTAAGGTCCTCAATTTGCGTTTTCATCGATTTACCAGCGTCCAAACCTTTGGAAAAGGCCCCGGCTTCGTCGTTGACGATGTCCAGTGTTGTCACGCCGTGCCCAAATCCATCGCCCGATTGCCAAACAGTGGTAAAGGTACCAGCTGAGGAGGCAATAGAAGCTTGCATCGCAGAAACGCTGTCACCATCCGATCCTGCAAAAATGGATATGGTGGACTGCAACAGGTTGGACTGAACGGAGTCAGTCAGCGTGGATGACCCCAACGCCGTAAAGCATTGATACACCCTCAATCGGAGCAAACATTCTCTCATGCGAAGCGATGAACCGTCGAGACCGACAGTTGGTTCCTCCGATGGCTGGGACGCAAAAGCGGACGCGAATGCGAGAGCGTTGCTTAACAAGGAGGATATTCTTCGAGAAACATCAAGGGTCACCAGAGGAGTATTGTGAAAGAGAAAACATAGAATGGCGCCGAGTGCACTCTCTCGAACATGCAGCAGAAACTCCCACTCGGTGGAGCTGCGACCGGAAACGCCATCTTTGTTCGTTGGCTTGGGTAGTGCATTGCGCCAGAGCACCAAGAGCTGAGGAAGGTGTGATCGAACAAAGTTGGGGCCGAGCAACATCAACGAGGCGATCAATATCCATGCAACCTCCACCTCAACTCCTGCGATGTGGACATCGTGTTCGCTTGCGCGCTTGAGAAGATTGGTAGCTGTATCAAGGACGTTGGATGCAATGTCGAAGGAAATGTATAAAGGACGATGAGGGATGATCGTGACCAATCCTGCCAGACCATAGGCACGCCCCAGGGCACGTCGATCGATGTCAGAAGGAGCCGCAGGAGATTGTAGTGATTCTATGTCTCGGTGTAGTGCCTCCGAGACCGACATAATGACCCCGGGCAGGCGCAAGGGTGTAGAAAAGCAGAAACACCTAAGAGTCCAGCTTGCGTTTACGCGAACCGCATGACTAGGGTGAGTCAAGAGATTCAACAATGGCTCTGCTATTGCGTCCTGAATGAAATTTAAAAAAAAAAACTATTTAGTCGATAATTCTCCCCCAAAAATCATGACTCGCAATCACCTGAATAGGAGGAGGCGCGTTGCCAAGTTGTTGTAGCAACTCTGCGATTTCCTTTAAGACGATGACCAAGACAGTAGGATTCGGAGCTGTCTGTCCTGGCATGAGAGCAGGCCATCGTTTTGCATAGGATGATGAAAGTTCTTGAATTGCAGATATTTGTCCTTGTTCGCTCAACATCCTACTCGCAATGAGGTCCCTGAGTGAAGCCCCGACCAACTTCTGGATCAAGAGCCTGTCATATCTCGTGGAACTGTTCTTCGGATTCGAGACCACCTCAGTCATGAGGTGATTGACGATGAGGCCATAGTTACTCTCCGCAAAGACTGCACCAAGCTTCATCAACAGCGCGAAGTAGAAATCGAAGACACCTGCACGTGCTTTTCGCGATAGCTGTGGTTTGTTTAAATGTGTGGACAATTGCGACAGCATCTCTCCAGGACTGAGAAGAGGCTTCATACTCTCGGAAATAGCATTGCTTGTCCCATCGTTGTCCTCTTGATCTTTCTTTGCCTTGGGTGGGGGGTCGAGTGCAACAGAAACTCGAAGAACTTGTGTCGCCGCTAGCATATGACCGACCAGTTGGGCGAGCGATTGTCTGGTCAGCCGATCGCTGCCATCTAGGCTTTTTATGCAAAGTGCGAGCACAGCTTCAATGTCCACGAGTGTCACCGATTCTTCTGGAGAGAACATCGCAACTAGGACCTTGAAATGGCATGAAAATACCGAAGTCTACCAAAGCAAGGAACATTACCCCAGCGGCCACTCGTTGGACGGGAAGAACCTTGTCGACTAAACCGTTCTTCATATTCTTGAGTATATCTTTGGCGAGAGATTCCGATAACGCCTTCTTCGCTGAGCTCAGCGCTTTGCGAAGCATGACCAGAGCGTGACAGCGCATCTGAGGAGACTGGTAGAAGAAGAATCAGGGTATGAAATAAAAGCTATGCATCCATTCTCCTCACGCTAGAAGACCTGAAAGTTTTCACGGAGATGGTAGTGATTTCAGTCATGAAAGACATGAACTAGAAGGACAGCTTTGATCAAATGCTCGGTAGGAAATAAATTCTAGACCTGCCTGAGAACCAAAAGCAGCCATAAGTTCACCAATTGTCCAAAACGCTGCTCTAGTACCGTTCATTGCAAAGACAATGCAACACGTAGAGTAGAAAACCTACATCCGAAGCGCATTCTTATCGGTTTTCGTGTCTCCGGCAGTTTTGAGCAGAGTTCGGAGCGTGTCAAATAACGTCTTTGCATCGCCTCGAGTATATTGTATGACGAAGCATCTAGCTGCAAGGTTGCGCAGCCCACGGCCAGGTAGCGGATAACTGTCATTACTACATACGACTTTGAGCAACGTTTCCTCGACCGAAGGTTGGTTGGATTTCAGTTGATCCTAGAGAGTGGTGAGACAGTCTGTAATCTATGAAACGCGTGGAGACTTACGATAGCACCCTCGCTGAGACTTTTCTCTAGAGTTGCGAGCCACTGAAACAGGTAAATCTGACCATTATCGCCAGCCAATTGGGCCTGAGAGTTGCCAATGTCTAAATCGTTAAGGTCCAATAACAGGTCCATTAGACATGCTCACTTCGTCGATAGGTTCTACGATGATCTCCGACTCAGACATTCCGAGATGGGTGCATGTAAAGAACAACTGTAACCGGCAGTGGAACTGAGGTGTGGCAGTGCAATGTGGCCAGCGCTGACTTAGTATAGTGCAAAACATGCCGTACTATCTACTCCAGTTTGATCCGCTCTCCAGCAATCAAACGCTTCCCTTCCGTTACCCACCATAGTCCAACACACGCAAGGCCCAGCCCACCTCCCAAAGCGACATGGGCAAGTACCGGCGGAGAGAGCAACGCTCTCCGGCCGAGCCGTTGCACCTCTTCCATCGCGTGCCCTCTTGTTTCGTTATAAGATATGGCCAAAAAGGATAATACGACCATGGCAGAAAACTTCCACCCGGGAACCACGTTTGCAAGTCTAAGCTGGTGGGACGAGGTCCTCTTCCCAAAGTATACCACTATGAAAGTCGTCGTGTACCATATGCGGGCGATGAGATTGACTATGTTGGCATACACTAGCGATCTGTCGCCAAAACCAAGGTTGTATAGCGCAGCCGCAGACAAAATGTAGACCACTGAGAAGGCGAGCATCCATCTATGGAATATCAGGGCTCATTCACCTGCCAAAGACAAACCGCTTACCGGCTCTGTGTATGCAGGTCTTGTGAAGTAGCAACGCTGGAATAAAATGCTTCTAGCCCTCCATTGAGGGCAAGGACCGGTATATACCATATCCATGCAGACAACACTCCAGGCGCGCTCGTGGATATATACTGTGCTGGTAGCAAAAGCTGCAAGCCAATTGGTAGATAAGCAGAGCCAAATGTTCCCACCAGCATGGAGAAGGCAATTTGAACCGAAAGCAAGGATGCAACAGTGCCAGATGCTTGACCGAGCGCTACCAAGCTAGCCGAAGTGCTAATGGAACTCTGCTCCGATGTAGCGCCTGACAAAATTTTTGAAAAGTACACTCGGCACATTTCCTCAATAGGCTGAAAGACTATGCGTGCGATCAAAGATCCTAGAACCAGAATGTGAAAACAATATCACGCCACGGATACTTGAAGACATACCATAATTGACAGCGATCGCATAACCCCCTTGATCTTGAAGAGGGCTCCAATACGAGACAAGGAATTTGTCACCCTCGGTGAGGAAATGCTTCACCAATGATTGTGATGTCATCGTCATCGAGAGGTACAGCGCATCAGGGTCAAAGAAGTCGACGACCAACTGACTCCACATAGTTTGTCTGGTTACGCGAGCTTCAGCGTTAGAAGCAAAAAAAAAAACCAAAGGCCAAACACACACTTGGTACGCTTCTGCTTAGGCAAACTGGTGGGCCAGAGATGCAATTCGGGGAACTGCGACTTGTACACGCAAAATACGATTATAGTGTACGCCAACTGTCCGAGAGCAAATGCAATCAAAGCTAGTTGGCCTGGGTTGCGAGAATTACTGTCGTAAAGTAATATCAAGTAAGTTGTGATTGTTTTGATGATTATTCCGAATCCTTCGGCCCTCACTCGTACGTCTATGCGCACTTCTCCCATGGCACTATGAGAGTTGGGTGAATGCGTTCCAATATTAAAAAGTACATTCTTACCGATTGTACATTGGTTCGCTCAGTAACTCGCCAACGGCAGCCAGAGCATAGCCAAATAACGCAAAATGAAAGTACGGCTGATTCCTAGCTTCACTGGCAGAATATGCATAGAGCGCGATGGTAATGACTGTAGTCGGTACGCCGATGTAGAAGGGCAACGTCGCCAGATTGGCGCATTGTGCTGCCGATATGGCGATAGATGATGTGTCCATATTCGTTTGCTGCGGCCAAACTCGAAGAAGAGTATTTCTGACGCCTTCTCGGCTAAGAAATAGGATAGTGCTCATGAGGAGCTCGAACTGAACGGCTACCGTGCCATAAACCCGAGGAGACGCAAGGCGCACAAGGCCTTGATTGAGGACAAACGTGACTAGCCGAGACACCAACTGAAGGCCAATTAAAGACCTCGCCGAACCGAGCGACCGCGTCAAAAGCCGACCGTCGCTGTGGCTACCTGGCGTTTCGCGGGGCATTTCGACTTTGGAACGTCCTATAGATGAAAACTTGCAAACTTCATAGGTGCCACGTTGAGTGTTGTGCCACGGTTTTGCGGACACAGCCATCCAGTCATCGAAGTTGTATGGCCATGTTAGGCCAAGGGAAATCACCACCAGCATACATACTCTTCAGTTTTCCCCCTTGGATCCAAATTCACTTTAGCTGAGCCATTGAGTGATTATGACTTCCCTCACTCGATGCACAATCCTGGCGGCCCGCGGAGATCGCTAACTACTCGCGCGTAATGATTATATTAGTGACCGGAACCTATCTTCAAGAAGTTGGAAGACAGATAGTATTCACCCGCCGCCCAGGACCATTTTCATTGAATCAGCATTATCATTCCTCGGTTCATCGATCGACCCTTCTGGCCTCATTATTCAGTATTTTGATATGATACGATCTAAAATGAACACCTGAGTCACCTGCCCCAATTCAATCGAGACGGCAACGTTCAACAAAAGGGCCTCGGAACTTGGCGAGAAAATATCGATCGATGATGATATGGATCAGTCGCCTGACAGTCGCTCACACCCAATGGGCTTTGGATAGTATTGTCCTCCTGCCTATGGGAGACTAGCTCACATCCGCCGAGATCTGTATGGCTTACCGTTCCACATCGCCGTTGCGACATGAGGCATAGATGTCAAACGAAACGTACAACTCAATGGTCTGTTCCTTACCGATCAGTGGCGCAAAGAGTCATTGAACCATTTCAATAAGTACAGGAAGAAATCGCCGTCGCCGCTACGCCCATCCTTGAACGGAAATATTAGTCAAATCGACTGCCACCAACTTACACAACATTATATAGCGGCAAGGAAAAAAGTGAGTGAGTCATACCACATGGCCCCCTTATCTGAGCGCCATCTAGAACTTAAGACTCTTCGGGGAAACGTGGGTGCAAAATCCACACTCTATTGGTTCCCTCAGCGTCGGCAGTGAACCTTGACACGTTTAGTATCCAAGCCAACTGACTTCTCGAGGGAAACTTGAAGCATGGCACCGACATGCTGTGAGTCACCTGCTCTATTTCAATTGAGGGCGGCAGCATTTATTCATACACCGTTACCCTCGGATCATAAAAGCATGATGCAATGAGGCATGGAAAAGCCTCCACGCCTCAGGCCTCAGTAAGATGGAAAATCCCGTCATATCAAAAAAGGTGCCGATCCTTCAAGCCTCAAGTTGGAGTCGAGAGGGATAAAAACTGCTAGAATTTCAGGTTCCAATCGAACTCTGAGTCGAGGCAATCGAGACACGTTTTATGTAAGTCTAAATTGAATGGAGATACGGTAGATCGAGGTGATGCCACTGGCACCGCCAAGGATTCAGATGACGGCAGGTACTAGAACTCTCCGGAAGTCTTATATGCATTCACGGCAAGTGGTCATGCGTCGAAAACATGCCCGTCTGTCAAAAGTAGTTTACATACTTCTCCCGAAGCAATCAATATTTGACGTCAGTGCCTTGTTCGGACTTCATGAATGGGGCCGAGGCTCGGCTTTTGCCACGGCACGCATGCGACGGAACTCCTTGTTACGCCAGCTGGGCTGCCGAAGGAGTGGTCGAAGGTTGACCGGTCGAAAGTTATTTCAAAAGGCCAATTTTTGGAACGGTTCACATGTACAGTATGTACGTACCGTCGGTAATGGCCGGACATTGAACCGAGTACGCGGCGTGTTGGCGCTCTCACCAGCGTTCCGCGGTCACAAGCGCAAGGTAAGATAGCTCCTATGGCGACGGCCGCGACCCCTCCGCGCGCCGCTTGTTGTTCCCCGTCGAGCTTTCGTCGGGGCGCTTAAACACAAGCCTCCCAGGATCAGGAGAACAGCGGTGCAGGGTCCTGGCAACGCCGCTGAGCAGTGGAGCCAAGGCCCAAAAGCAGCGACCCTCCGTTTTACAACAGCGAATTTTTTTGTTGCTGGATCGAGATCCGGAACATCGGCCCAGAAGTGATGTGGGGATGGGGCTTCGGACTGTGCAGAGCGAATGAGACGTTTTTGGTAGCGTCCTCCGTCATTGTGTTTCATATTCGTCGGGAGTTTGTGACTGCGGAAGTAGGTCGCGTGAGTACTCACGCGAGTGGAAAGGCAACGTCGGCATTCGATTCACCAAGCTGGGCCGGCAGTAGGTATCGACAGCGCTATAAACTATAGTACTACAGTATTCGACAAGGCATGGGATAGGTCATGAGACAGCATTCATCATTCGACCTACAAAAGTGTATACACAGAAGCAAATGAACAAGAAGGCATACGGTGATCGTTATCGAGGAGGAGCATGCGAGATAGCCAAGAAAACCATTAGATGTGAGTCTAATTTGAATGGCGGTATCTCATCTAGTTCTCATCCCCATGAGCATGATCGTCCCTCACATTCTCATGAGAACTCCCGGCAGAAGGTGGCTTGCCGTAGAGTTGGGCGAACGACGCGTACTGAGGGGTGGACATCGCCATTTGACCATCGGGGCGATGAACCATGTAAGGGCCATACGGCTGGGGAGCGTACGGGAGGAACGTGGCCGGATAGAACTGCGGCGGCGGCTGCGCATACCCCTGTTGTTCACCCTCCTGTCCATGACCATTGTGGTTCGGGGGAGGGACGGGAGTGATGTAAAACTGGGGGTAGTATGCTGGGGCCTCACCCGGTTTGGGGGTGGGTGGGGCTGGGAACTGGCCATAGAACCCCGTTGCATAGCCCACTGGGGCGGCCATGTAGGGGGGCATAGGCGGGGACGCCGAGGGCGGGGGCATGCCTGGTGGGATAGACATGCTCTGTTGCTCCGGCGCGTCGGGAATTTCGACGCTGGTGCCTGCGCGATCTCAATCAAAGTCAGAAAAGAAGGAAAGGAGAGAAGGGGAAGGAGGGGAGGAGAGCGTTGCGTAAAGCGGAAAGAATGTGGCGAGAAAGACGAAGACACACCTTTTCCATCGCGCTTCTTGTAGGGGCCACGTTTCACACCCTTTTTCCTCTCCTTTCGCTGAGAGTCGACGCACTCTTCAGCGATGCCATACTTGACGCAGCGGAGGCAGGGACGGGCGTCGTCGCACTTCTTGCACGCCTTCTGACAGTTTGTGCATGCATTCTTGACCTGCCTACGCTTTGAACGGAGAGGCTGGGGAGGGACGAGACCGGGTGGGAAAGGGTACATGTGCATGGGCAGGTTGGAGTAACCGCCGACGGGGTGGACGGTCATTTGGGGCTGGAGGTCTGTGGATTGGGCATCCGCGAGGTCGTCGCCGTCGGGCGTCTGATTTCGCTCACTGGTGGACATGAAAGTGCAAAATGGAAGAAAGATTTAGAGTGTGAGAGCGCGGGAAGAGAGGGAGGAGGAGATTGAGGTGGAGGATGAAGAAGAGAAAGGAGAGGGCGATGTAGAGTTGACGATTTGTATAAGATTTCAGTGAAGATTAAAGACGGTCAGGGCTCGGACACGCGTTTGACAAACTTGGCTCTGGGTGTCCGCTTTCTATGGTTGAGAGTTCACGTGGTGGGAGCCGAAGAGCAGAATTTGTATGGCCGTCCCGTCGGTGGTAGCGGAGGGGTGGGATCGCAGCAGAGGGACTGCAGGTTGCAGGCTGTACAAAGGACATGGTGAGGACATGTCAATTGGAGTTACACGGATAGCGGTGTCTGCAAACGTACGTCGACGATTCAAACGATGGACGACGGGACTTCGCTGAGCTCGGCGGACTGTCGGTGGAGCTGATGAGAAATCTGACAACTCTACGCCGTGTTAAGATCTCTACTACAAACTTATCCGCTTAAACTTGTCGGGTACCTAGCACGTCCGCGTATTCTAACGAGCAAGTAATTCAAACAGAACGAGGACTCTTTTCAGAAAGAAGGAACCGAACCTTTGCCCGTACCGTGTGGCAGATACAAACAGTGGTAAACAAACCATCCCGAGTTTCTCTGCCCACGCCTCTTGCTCGTCGTCGACGACGACGACCAGCCCTCGACTCACCCCCCTTTTACCCCCCTCTTCTCCTTTTTTTTTTCTTTTTTTTCGCCTTTTGTTTTCTTGTTCTTTTTTTTTGCGTCCTTCTTTCGGGTGAATGTCTGCTTCCGCCGCAGCATACATCCAGCACGACCAGGATTCCGTGACATTTCCTCTTCACGACACCCCCCCGCCACATGTCCTTCTCAGCGTTCCTGGACCTTCCAACCACAGTTCGAGCCCAGTACGTCCCTTCCTGCCACCCTGTCTCTCTTCCACTCACGTACACTAGCTCCGCGTACACATCTCGCACCCGGTCCCATCCCACGACGCGTTGCAGGTCGACATCGAACGGGATATCCACTCGCGCCCAGCATCCTCCACCTCGTCCCTGGATCCCTATTACTTTGGCGCTCAAACACCTTCGGACTCTCCCGGACATCAACTTCAGGAATCGGCCCTTTTGAGTGTCACACCAGAGACCCGCACCCCCAACGACTTGTCCTCGCCTGTAACACCCGCACGGGACCCTGCCACCATCGACCGAAATGGCCTCGTTGGAGTCGGTGAACTTACTACTCCCCGCTGGGGTAAACACGTGCGACGCGCTCAGGACATCCCACTTGACGATGATGAACATGCTCTCAGTGTTCTTCAGGAAGAGGATAGCGCTGAAGTGGTCGTTCCTGATGGTCCCGATAGTCCGTGGACGATTGAAGCGGTCGACGGTGAATTCGATGATCAATTTCAGGTCATTTTCCTTTTCTTTCAGCTGTTACAGTATTTGTTGACATTCACTCCTGCAGCGCGATGTCAAACCGTTAACGCGTACAATCCGTCCTCGACGTTCAATGCCAGACGAGAGTGGCGGAGAAGAGATTCTATACCCTCGTCAGCCTCACGGTTCTGATCTTTTGCATCCATTCGACCGCGTAAAGCCTTCCTCTCCCGAGCCTCCTTCTCCCATCGTTCCCCCTCTCCCGACCGAACAGTCGCTCTTGAGTGACGTGTCTTCCTCGCCTCCAAGCTCTTTTACTCCCCTCACTCCTCTTCGCAAGGCCAAGAAACGCACATCTGACGAGTTTGAGATGGATCACTCGGGTTTGTTGATCGGAAAACGTTCTAGTGCCTCTACGTCCAAGGATCGTGGTCAGCTTGGCTCCAAAGAAGAGAAGCCTTCTTCCCTCCGTAAGCATCGTAGCACAGCATCGACAGCGTCAACCAGCAGCGCTCGCGATAGAGCGCGGGAGCGTCGCAGGGAGAGTCTGTCCACCAGCGCATCGTCAAAACCTAACTCGGGAGCGCCGTCTGAATCCACCCCGATTGCAATCCCTTCTCGTTCGGACCGTGATCGGAATACGCACGCACGTCAGCTCTCTGCCGGAGACTCGTCCTCGGGACCCGACCCTACTTCGGTAGCTCATTCTCGGCGTGTCCACACCACTGACTTTTCGCATTTGCCTCCTTCGCCTTCTACGACATCCATACACCAGTTCCTCAAGCATACTGGCACTGGCGCTGGCACAACTCCACCTCACCGTCCCTCTTCGTCGAACAAGGAATCTTCCCATGCTCATGCTTCGCCGAATGTTGCCCATTCCCTCCTTCGTGGGACTCAGGAGGGTTGGTCTAGCATGGATGACGATGCCCATGCGGAAGCCCTCCGTAAGCTGGACGGACTGTCGGGTAAAACCGCTCGCGCTCGTGCAAGTGTCAGTAGTCTAAATCGGGCCAGCGTGAGCCGACCTGGGACGCCGGGAAGCACTACGGGGCGATCGGGTGTGCATTGGGAAGGGGTTGGGAATGAGGGTGGAAAGGTCAGCCGAAGAAGTAGCACGAAGGAAAGAGACCGAAAGGAGGAGCTTCGTCAGCCAACATCAGGGCTTGGAATTTCCGGCTCTTCTGGAGATGTCGTTACCCAGGACGTTCACGAAGCACGATCAGGGGCTGTTACGAGCGGGGATGAGCATCATAGTTCTTCAGGACCTGAGAAACCCTCGAAAAAGCATGCGTCACTTGGTGCTCGCCTCAGTTTCACCCCTAAACGCGGATCTGCCTCGTCGACTACTTATACAAGCACTCCCACCAGCTCGCGGGATTCAGCCTCATTGTCTGCTGCTACCAGCGCGACCTCGGTATCTGCCCCTTCCGGCTCTGGCAGGCATTCTACGGGAGTTGGTAAAGGAAGGCGTAACAGTGCGGGAAGTGACATATCGAGTGTTTACTCTGGTGGCGATGGGGTGCTCTACAAAGATCGTACAGGATCATTGGCCGCTAGTGCCGAAGCTTTGGAAGAGGATCGTGTTCCTCCCGTTCCGCCATTACCGAAGGATTTGTCAAATTATCGTTCTCCACATTCCTCGCACGGCATCAGCTTTCCTCCTTCTGGAGTGGAGGATAACGAGATTGACCGTACGGTGTCTCTCGAGGTTCCGTCAGCCCCGAAGCCTCCAATCCACTCTCATACGTCTCATCCTCACGAGTCAGTCAACCAAGGAAGTCAATCCGCACCCGAGTCAACGCCACCTGTCACCAAGACGCCTTCAAAGAAGTGGAGTTTCTCCAACGCATTGAACATTAGGCTGACGAGCTCGCCTTCTATCTCCTCAATGAAAGACAAGGACCATTCACCGTCAAATAGCAAGACGGCTAGCTTCCCGTTGAGTCCACGTTCAATGCAAAGTTTTAGTCAACAGCTTCGCAAATCTACGTCGCGGGAACACGCCCTCTCGCCTCCTGTGGTCGCTAGTGCATCCTGGTCGCCTGTTCAGCCTGATGCTATGGCATCCGCCGCGTCTCTTGCTTCTCTTTCGTCTGTTGGATCTACTCGCGGTCCGAAATCACCCGCTGTTCTCTCTTCGAAGATACCTGATAACGAAAGGGGATTTCCCAGCCGCCCTGGAACTGGGTCTAGTGGCAGCAACAACACGACTGGGTTGTCCGCTCCACATAATGCACCCCTTAGCCCAGCATCATCTGTACGGAAACATCAATCGAAGCGTCTTACACCCTCGTCGATCCCCTTCTTCCGACGTTCCTCTTCGCAAAGTATGCAGATTCCGCCAACCAATGTCGTACCCACGTCAGCTTCGCCCACCATCCCAGCAGCCCGGGCTTCGACACAGAGTCGTACGAGGACAAGTGATTCCCCTGCCAAGGACTCATCTCGTACTGTACCCAATACTCCGGGTTCGCACAAAAAATCATCTGTGCTCAGTTTGGGGTTACCCTCACTTCTCAAATCTAGTTCAAGGAGGAATCTACATGGTGATAAGAGCGATACGGTCGGGGGAAGGGAGGCTAGGGATAATCTGCGACAACGAGATTCGGAGAAAGAGAAGACCAAGCAAGATCCAAAAGATCGGAGTGAGAGCAGAATATCAGCTCTCATGGGTCGTAAGCGGGGCAAGGTAAGCGGGGAACGTGGTTTTCACGGGGTGAGAAGTGCTAATGGCGTCGACCAAGACATTGTCATCCACGGACACCAAAAAAACCAGTACCACTGTGGCCTTGCCGCCCATGCAAATGACAGCACTTCCCGCCACGACTGCCCAGCGTGTCGCCAGCCTCAAGAGTAATAACTCGGTCTCCACACCCGCAGCCGCAACGTCTATTACTAGGACAGGGTCATCATCTCGTGTCGCTTCCCAGACCATCAGCTCGATGCAAAAGCAGTCTGATGCTTCACTTCGAAGCAGGAACCAGCTGCCCACCATTGCAGGTTCACCTTCGGTTGGAAACACTGGGTACAGTGCACAAAAGGATGGGCCACCCTCGGTCTTGCTGAACTCTATCTCCGCATTACAAAAAGAAACGCCAACGAAGATACCACGCATTTCGAGTCGTACATCTGCCTCTGAATCTCCAGGACTGGGAGTAAGTTCCGCCCAGAGCACTCTTGTCGGTCGGCGCGTCAGTCTCAACGTTACGGCACCTTCCACCAATCCCTCGCCAACGCTTGGTGAAGCGGCCACGAACGAATTTGGTGTGCTGGACGGGGTGGAAACTCAAGATGGAAAGGCGACGACGGCGGAGGCCAACGCCCGACGTCAATCTATACGTGTTTCCCCAACGGGTAGCTCGAGAGTTCCTCGCCAGCCTTCTGGTCCTCCGTCGGCGGGTGGAATCCCTCGTAAATCCACTCGTGACTCAGTTTCGTTCAGTGCGTTACGCAAAGCCTCTACTGGCTCGGTGGCTTCCACGGCGTCTGTAACGGTCCAGCCTACCGAATCATCTCATCATCCTCACCGATTTTCGGCACTTTCGCCTTCAAAGAGCCTCAAGCTTTTGAGTCCGAAGATTTCCTTGCCGACTTCGCGTACCTCCAATAGCAACTCCAACGCGGCGAGTTCAAGTGCACATCGTGCTCAAGCTGGGACACCTTCATCGAGCCGTCAATCTTTGTCTACCCCTTCTCCCGTCCCAAGTACAGTGGATGAGGAAGAGTTACTTGGGGATGAGGAGATGCTCCAGTATATTCGACGCCAGCAGGCTAAGAAGATGGCTGCGGGCGCAACACAGGCGGAATTGGATGAATTACTCAAGTTCCCTGAGCCAATAGCTCCGAGCCCCGCGATTACACCAGAAGGTATGTGGTAAAGGTTTACAGACATCGACCAGCCCCTGACTCGTCGCAGCTCTCTTGAAGAGCTCCCAGGCACAGTCCTTGTCCGCCTATGAGCGCGAAGAATGTCTCAACTATCCTCTAGTATACTGTATCGGTGCAGGTAGCCAGAAGAAACAGGCACATCCAGACTTCTCGGCCAATAACTTTGGGTATGATGATGAACGTGGCGATTACCTCGTTGTCAACAACGATCACCTTGCATATCGCTATGAGATCGTGGATACGCTCGGCAAGGGTTCGTTCGGTCAGGTCTTGAACTGCAGGGATCATCAGACTGGAGAGTCCGTGGCCATCAAGATCATCCGCAACAAGAAGAGGTTCCATCACCAAGCTTTGGTTGAGATCAAGATTTTGGATAATCTTCGCAAATGGGTACGTGTCGTTGACATTGAACTGCAGTTCCTACTCAAATGGCATTTCTCAGGACCATGATGAGAAGCACCATGTTATCAAGATGACAGAACATTTCTACTTCCGGAACCATCTCTGCATCGCTATGGAGCTGCTCAGCATCAATTTGTACGAACTCATCAAGGCCAATGGATTTGTCGGCTTCACCACGACTTTAATCCGAAGATTCACAAGCCAGATGATCATGTCCTTGTGCTTGATGCGCCATCACAGGATTGTTCACTGCGATCTGAAACCTGAGGTGCGTTTTTGAGATTCCCACGTGTGACTTTTGTCTGACACGGCAAGTAGAACGTTCTTTTGAAGCATCCCGCTAAGAGCGCCATCAAAGTCATCGACTTTGGGAGCAGCTGTTTTGAACACGAAAAGAGTATGTGGTTCTTGATCGATCCTCCTCCTTTTTAACCTCTCTACTAGTCTATACGTACATTCAAAGCCGCTTCTACCGTTCTCCTGAAGTCATCCTTGGCATGAACTATCACATGGGCATTGATATGTGGAGTTTGGGCTGCATTCTTGCCGAACTGTACACTGGCTTCCCCATCTTCCCCGGTGAAAACGAACAAGAACAGTTGTCTTGTATTATGGAGGTACTTGGCCCCCCAGACAAGGACTTCGTTAACCGCAGCTCTCGGAAACGGCTCTTCTTCGGTATGTTGGTATATTCCAGAGCGCAGGCCTTCACTCACAGGTGCCTAGATAACAATGGTGCTCCACGGCCAGTTGTGAACTCGAAAGGGCGCAGGAGAAGACCAGGGACTAAATCGCTTGCGCAAGTCCTTCGGTGCCAGGATGAAGACTTTGTGGATTTTATAGCACGATGTTTAATTTGGGATCCCGAAAGACGGATGAAACCCCAGGCAGCTTTGCAACATGCTTTTCTTAAGACTGGTCGTCGTGGCAAAATCACCAATCCGTCACCTGCCACGGCGAGAGCTCTGCTGTCGTCGTCGAGCCTCACCAGTTCACGGGTTTCCAAGGTGACCGAGACACCGAAGAAATCGCAGATCAGTGCACCGACTCCCTTGACTGCTCGAACCACCCGCACTCTCGCGAATGGGGTTGGTTCCACTCCATCTCACTCGACCTCGATGGGCCCGAGTTCTCGTACATATCGGGCATCTCAACCACACGGCCTTTCATCCCAATACTCCAGCCGTACGCTCGGGTTAGCAGTGAGTCGTCCATCATCATCGGAACGGCCTTTCGAACAAGAGCTTATGGGATGGCTTCAGACTACAGCCACTAAATAAGTGGTCGGTGTGGTCTGAATTACCTCGTTATGCCCCACTTCTATAGTCTTCACTTATTCGACGACTCGGGGAACCTTTACTAGCTGCTAGAGTTCTCTTTTAAAACAGAGCTGGCCTTGCCTTTTTCGCAGGAATACCCCCTGGTCCTCTGTACTTTACCTCGTTTGTCTTTCTGCATGTTATTCGTCGGGATTCCACACATTACCATAATGCTCGCATTCACAATCAAGGGATTGCCTGTTCTGAACGGCAATACGACACCTCGCGTCAAAGTTCCAACTAGCCCAGTATTTGTCTACTACCTATATATTGTGTACAAAAGTTCCAGATTATGCTACATTCGAACGTGCCAGGTTGGTCGCCAATTCCGAAGCCTGATCCAAGCACGGCGGGAGCTCCCTGGCGGGCATGCGTTCAGCCGGGTCATGCTTCCAACACCTCAGTAACATCTCCCACAGCGTGTCCGACATCCAAGGGACTGCCTCTGGTTCCTCTGGCCGCGGCGGCAACAAGCCTCCCATGAGGTCCTGCACGACGGAGATGTCCCTCCGCCGATGCGAATACGGCCTCTTCATCGTTAGGAGCTCGAGCACACTCATTCCGAACGCAAACATATCGGTCGCCATCGTTGGTATCACTTCTTCACCCATGTTGATCTCTGGGGCGTGCCATCGGACGGCGGAGGTGCTGCTGAGGCCAACGAGGGTGGCCCTGCCGACGACATCGGTGAGCACTTGGGTCAGGCCGAAATCGGAGAGTGTGACGATGCCCTAGGAAGGGGAACGTGAGCGGAACGAAATAAAAAAAGGGACAAGGACGGGTTTTCGTGTACCTCTTCCGATACTAGCATGTTGGTCTGCACATGCAAGCGTGTGATTATCAGCCATGGTCGAGCACACAAAGCGAAAGTGAGCGCAGACTTACACATTTCACTAAAAAGGGCCGCCGTGCTCGGTCAACGGGGAAGAACGCGTGGAAAGCTTATAAGACTCACAATTGCCATGCACGAGCTGTTGGTCATGCAGATACTCTAGACCTCTGGCTGCTTGGCTAAGCTGTGGG
Source organism: Leccinellum rugosiceps (assembly GCA_038089755.1). Classification (NCBI taxonomy): domain Eukaryota; kingdom Fungi; phylum Basidiomycota; class Agaricomycetes; order Boletales; family Boletaceae; genus Leccinellum; species Leccinellum rugosiceps. The sequence continues at coordinate 3,109 of JBBPLL010000208.1, read as the reverse complement.
GCTCGTGCGCGTCAAAGTAAGTGTTCGCGTGGGATAGTGAAAAGAAAAGAAACGCGTACGAGCTTCAGAGGATTGACATCTGGGTTTTCATAGCGGTAGCTATCGATTTGTCGTCACTACAGCGTCGTCGAGTTGCCAAGGTCACAAAGGGACTCACTTTCGGACGTGGTCCAGTTGCCATGGTGAGACCTATGGGATGAGGCATGATCAGTGCTCCAAGTCAGAGCTGCCAGTCGAGCTATGTGACTTGCAATATAGATAGGGCCCATGTTGGTCACGAGACCCAACATCGCGAGCACGTTCTCGTGCTTGAGTTTTGACCAGATAGTAATTTCATGCTCGAAACGCTATTATGGAAAGTCAGCCGAAACGAACATGCTGTCGAGCGAAACACGGACCAGTCGCAACCTCTCATTCCTGGGATCGTGCTCGTCCATAACTCGTGTTGTCTTCAGTGCAACCTAAAGGCATATGGTAAGAAGTTGCACTAACACAGGTAGAAGCTCACAGAAATACTACACCTTCTCACCCAACCAACGACCTTCAAACACCTGAGTATACAAACCACTGCGGACAGATGCCAAATTCGTCTTTACTTGATTGTTCAATAAAGGGATGGTTGGAGGAATGTTGGTGAGGCGACGGAGGTCGAAGAGCGCTTGTTCGATTTGGTTTTGCACGGTAGTGGTAGGAGAGGGAGGACGAGAGGAATGCGGGGACTCGTCAATCTGCCTGCCACCGCTCAACAAGGACGACGACGGGTCGGAAACCGCTGTACGAAGCCCAATGAGGCGCTATATGGGACCAGAATCGAGGTGAAAAAGATCAAGTCCCGCCACGACGATGAATGAAACTCGGTACCTCTTGACCGACACGCATGAGCTCATGCGCTCCGTTGCCTCCAGAGAGATGCTGCTGAACGGCACGCTCTACCTCTCTACGACTGATGACCAGTTCATCCAGCGTGGCTTGTTGCTGCTGGATCATATCTATTGATTGTTGGTGCATGCGTATCATCGTGACAGGATGTGAGACCTAATATCTACGCATGAGCCTGCTCGTCTCGGGTCGAATGAGGTGGATCTGAACTTGCCTTTAGGCGTTCCATGGCGGTATCGACATCTGAGCAACACCTATCCAGGTCACGCGCGATCTGCATACTCTTGACTAGAAAATAGAAGAGCCTGTCAGACTTGAGAATGCTCGGAGCGGGGACGCGGCGCCTTACGAAATCGCTTGAGTTTTCCGCATGTCGTCCATTTCTCGATGCGACGCTGAACGCTGGACAAGACGCTAAACACAGTATGCAGTGGATGAATATGAATGGTGAGTCGAGAGCAGTAAGACGAGACGAGACGAGGACACACGCACGCCTCTGCTTCGTCGACCGCAACAATTGCCTCAGTGCCGACCAACAGAGGGGCGTGTTCGTTGAGAGTGTTGAGGAGGCTCGTACATCGCTTGGTCAACTGTGCCGATTTTTCCTGTGTTTCCAAATTAACGAGACGGTGGGCAGGACGACGTAGGCACTAGTCTCAGAACAGGGGAGCGGATCAGAGAGAAGGTCGTTCACCTTGTGTATGGCGACTTGAGAGCAAGCTGTGTAGATCAATTGGACTGCCATTACGCATCCGGGAGCAAAAGGAGCGCCGGACAGCGTCGCTCCCAGTTGAACAACGCCTAAGCCTGCTCCGATGGCGCTGGTAGCCATCGCAGGTCGAGACTCGATTTCGCGGAGGGGAAAAAAACGGGAAGGGGCCCACCAAATGTCTGAGCCTCAGAGAGAAGGACCCACAGGAAGTGACACAGACGCCCACGCGGAATGTGCGCGTGAAATAGAAACGCAGGTTGGACCCACAACTCATCATTCATCCCTCAACCGGCTAGAAAGAAGGGCCGTTTACATGTCGTAACCGCATCGGTTCTGCTCTGCCGACGTGACTGTCTGGATCGCTTCGCATGTTCGTGTCGCGACTCGCACACGTTGCGGCGGGATTGAATTGATATCGGTTAGCTTGACACATACGCTTTCGAGTTTCGAAGCGACCACGATATAACGACTCACTGTGCAAATTGTTACGCATCGACTTTGTCAGCGATCCGCCACCGCGACCCGACCGCGCGCCGCTGGTGGCCGACTCGGACTCCGCCCAACACCTCACAGCGTCGGACTGTCCCGACAATGGGCCGCAAACGACAGCGCTCACGCGCTGTCCCGACCGAAGAAGACGGCCAACCCGAGTCTACCCAAGATCTCAGTGAGGATCAAGAAGTGGAGGATATAGACGTGGAAGGCGTGGAAGACATGGAAGAGCAGGAGCAGGAGGAAGAGGAAGAGGAGGCGATCACCGAGGAGCGCCAGAGAGAACAAGACGTCTGGGACGCGTTCAAGGAGGAACATCACGAAGGTCCGTACCATATATTCTTCTTTCCTCGTTATCTCACCGGCACGACCGGCTATACATACATAGTTCTCGAGCAGCTGCCGTTGTCGTTGCATCGCCAGTTCAAGTTGATGCGCGAATTGGATGGCCACAGTGAGGGTGCGCGTCTACGTGTTTTCCTTGTTCTCCCCCGGTCTGACGCGATTGGACCTCATGTAGCGTTCAATGCAGACATTTTGGCGTCCGTTCGTCAGTACATTCACCTGCGAGAGTGCTTGGCAGCACGATTCCCCAAAGACCCACCCTCGCACCCAGAGGGAGCTCCACCCAACGGCAACGGCACGGACGCGAATTGCATGAGCCTCGACGAGGGAGGCAACTTACCCGTCATGCAAATCGACGACGACCCCAGCACACACCCGGACCAACCAAAACCCAGTGAGGTGACCCGCAAGCTCCTCCAACACATCGCTCAAACGTCGGAAGAAGCCATCCGAACAGCCGAGGAGAAGGTGAGCATCGCACAGACCGCCTACGAAACGGTGAGGTCACGGTTGCTCTTTCTCGCACACCGATTCACGCTCATGGTTCGATAGGTGGACCGCCACATTCGCCTCCTCGACCAAGCTATCAAAGAACAAGAGGCCGCTATATCCCTCGGCGTTCGTCCAGGCACCCATCTCGCCCCGATCCTTCTCCCAGACCTCATCGTCCCTCGTTGGGCC
>JBBPLL010000207.1:0-45445 GCA_038089755.1 Leccinellum rugosiceps | reverse complement strand
ATCCACCCGATTAATCGGTTGTTCAATTTTAGAACTCAGCCAGTAATCAGCAAATTATCGTTTCGGACTGCAAATTATACGCTTTCTCATTGGACAAAAGTCACGTTGTCGTGGGAGCTCGCTCCACACGCTTGTACCACAACCAGTTTTACCAGACCGTCTATCGACGGAATGCTTCGCCTCAGCATTTCCTCTTTTGGACGGGCTGGTCACCAGACTAGCTGCGAATGTCGATCGTTTGTGTCGACACGCGTTGCACAGTAAATCATAAAATCAAGTACTTACTCTAAGATAATTACAATACCGTCACGTGATGCTTCTTGAATTCGAAATCTCCGACCGTCGGAGTTACGTTCATTCTTGTCCTCAACATACTTCCTCAGTCAACACAACGACCCGGTAAGCGCTGAGCTTATCACCTCATCCTCCCTTTCTTACACTTAACGAGTGACCAATGCAACGACCAATTTGTCGACGCGTCTACACGGCAATGACGGTAAGCCCGGTTCAGCTGCCTCCGTCTTCTCCATCCTCACAGGCCTCACCTCCCTCCTTTACTCGTACTGCAAGCGAGCGCGCAACGCGTCGAAGCGATGACACGTCGACACGATGATCATGGTAATGACGCGAAACCAAACGACGATGTTGTCGTCGTGACTCATCTATATGTTATCGAACAAATTGTGGACATGAAATCAAACGACGATGTTGTTGTCGTGACTCATCTATCTGTTAACAAAGACATTGTGGACATGGTTGTTGTCATGACTCATCTATCTGTTAACAAAGACATTGTGGACATGGTTGTTGTCGTGACTCATCTATCTGTGAACAAAGACGTTGTGGACACGAAATCAAACGACGATGATGTCGTCGTTTCAAGTTACCGTGTACATCGAGGCACGCCAACTGTGAGTGTTCAAGCAGGAGAGCAAGACGTGTCGCGATCTCGGCAGGGACACATTGGGTTGGAAAAAAAAGGACTCTACGTCTTTTGCTTTTTTCTGAGGTGGAGTAGACTGCTGATATCTCACATCTACTACCAGTCACATATCCCGAATCAGCTTCGATGTCTAGTAGGAGCTCCGATCACATATGGATAGGATCGTGTCGAATTCACGATGATGAACCCGGTAAGCAGGCAACGTCGTTGTTGTCTCTTTGTTTCAGACGATCGAAAACTTTGGTTGGCCGCATGAAGGGGATGTCTTATACTACCGTGACTGTGGTGTCTGAGGCTGAACACCACACTATCGAACTCGGAGGTGCGGCTCCACATGTACACCTGCATTTGAATTTGCATCTGTATTCTTGTTTAATGCCCTCTAAGGTGGAGCAGAAACAATCAGACAGTAAGTTAGGACGATGCTCAAGCAGCTCAACACTCTATTATATTAGGCTACAGCCTGAGAAGCTCAAGCTCGCTGTGCTCACATCGTTTGTGTACTCCATCGAGGGCTCTGGTACGACACCAGCTTGTAGCATGTTTTCTCTCTCACCTGTAGATGAACAGATTTTCATCGCGATCGATGTTGGGTGATTCCCCCCATGGCCACTGCCGTCCTAACCGAGGATGGAGTATTCACCTATTGTCTGACCTCAAGTCGGGTGCTAGCACCTGCACGGAAAGTAAGTATGCAACACATCCTTTTTAACGGCACGTCGGTGGATAGTGGGGCCTTGTTTTTTGAGTGAGTGAATGTGTCTTTGGTAAATTCTTTTAGAGTTACTGGCTGGCTCGACCAGCGTGTCAAAGGAAAAGGTGAGCTGAACGAACGTACCTCTGTGCAGGTGCTCTCAGCAACTGTTCTTCACAAAACTGTACCCTGTGTCAGATCACCACGACGTCGTGCCGGACAGATATGTTGGCAGGTATGCTCCGGGATTGTATTTCCTTTTATTTTACGATCGGTGTTGATGAGCTCTACAGGGACATCCTTAGCAGCGGGACGGGGCGCGATCGGCAAGATGTAATATGACGGCATGAGGTACGAGACGGAGGCGGCGAACGTGACCTGGGGGATGTTGGCCCCTGGGTGGCAGGGAATCAACCATGGTGCGCATTGCCTTTTCTTTTCTTTTCTTTTTGGTTTTTCTTCGGTTTTGTGGGCACGGGCCAATCTATTTTTTCCATACAGGCATCGCGCAGAGCGGAATCATGACGGTGTTGGCTGTGATGATCGTATGAATGCACCCGTCGTGATGGGCGGGTGTGGACGGTTGGCGCTGTTTTTTGGAGGCCGATATTATATGCTTAGCGTGTTGATCACAGACAGTGTACCTTGCAGATCATCATCTCGGGCCAAAGCTCGCCGGGCGTTAACGTGCCCAACATGGCCTACGGTCAATTTATGTTTGCTGAATATAAAAAGGCCTCGGACAATCTCAACTGGAAGGCGGTGAGAAGCGTCTGGGGAAGGGATTCCGACTGTTCTCAGATCTGAAATACGCAGCGAGTGGCGGTTCTATCATCATCGTCACTGGCTCCGATTCATACCCCATTACCATGAGAAGTGACTCTGAACTTATCAGGGTCTCGACTGACTCTGATACTCCGATACCTCCTCCATCAGTCACTAAACAGCATTCATTGATGGTGAGTCGACGTCATGTCTGTTTACGGGTGGAAATGGCATCATGGAGCTCTTGCACATCAGCAACGGATAGATTTGGGTCACTTCTCCGGCGAACTCTTATGAGGACGATCAGAAACAACTCCAACTCCTCCAATGCGGTACAAGTATCTCGCCTTGATCCCTGTCGGTGGTTAAATCCTGCCATTTCCTGTGAGGTGGTGAGAAGGGAGGGAGAGCATGGAAGTTATGTTGGCCATTTGATCTCGACTGAATATGATATGACGCACATTCGAGGGCAATGCCAACATGCCCATCCAGAACTCGGGATCGAGCGACGGTCCGAACCTTGAATGTTCGTCAAGGGGTTATGGCTGCAAATGTCGCTCAAGATGGAATATGAGAGCTTGTCCGACTCATTGGGCTGTTGACGGAACAGATAATGAGCTTTGAGAAGAGCGCTACCATGCGACCCGATGCATTCAGCACGTTCTGACGTGCTGCCAGAAGGCGAGTCGGAATTACAGTACTTAGTTTCGATGTGCGTAATAGACGACTCGGAAACCTGGGGGTAATGATATGTGATCGATCAGTGGATAACATATACGTTGACATATTTAAGCTGTGATACACATAGTCACGAGTTCCTGCTAACCCGTGCTTCACTGATAACAGCGAGCATCGCAAGGTCATGAGCTGCTTTGATAGATAGCCCGTCTCTTGCATCCTTTGGTCTCTGTACGTCGGTATAATTCACGTATGGTGGGTATCGCACGACGTCTTCTACCCCCGACCAGTCAAAGTCGATGATCATGAGTTTCGTTCTATCTTTATTGACAAAAATGTTCGTGTCACGTATGTCTCCATGGACCAACTGGTGAGAATGTAGTGCCTTGAGTTGCGTTTCCATGGCTTTGAACACTGATCTGGGGAGACGCTCCGTGTTGGGCAGGTCGGCCAATAAATCGTAGCCAACGAGGTTGTCCATGACAATCATGTACCAGCCTCCAGGGAGGACTTCGAACCCTCGTAAGTTGGGGGCGACACCCAACTTTGCGCAACGCAGGTGAGCCTCCATTGAGTAACGTTGTGTGAATTTGATGCAGATCTGAACCGTAGGTTCCCCTTCCAGCGTACCGAAAAATACGAGCCTTGTCTTATTACCACCCTCGTCGAACTGCTTCATATAACGGATGGTTTGCGTGCTCTCATCTTCGAGAGAGGTAAACGCTGTGTGATATGGGAACAACACATCGTGGGACTGATGCTCTTTCACAAGGCCGTCTTTTAAGTCTTCATAATATGTCTTGAGCGTTTTGAGAGCTTTGCGGAACGCGGCCATGTGACGCGCCGTGGTGAGCTGGATTCGGGTATCGGTGGAATGATAATGGAATGCCAGAGGGGTGGAAAGGACTTGGATGATAGGTCGTACATTCCACACTGCACCAGCGAACACCATGTATGGCCCTGGAGAAGAGTTTCGTTTGTCAATACCGATGATTTTAAAAATGTATACCCACCAAACACTAGCAGAAGAAAGCAAGGCAAGGGAAACTTCGACCTTTTGCGTGCGTACTGCATCGTTGCCTCCAAGTAGTATGAGACAGCTTGCATATATGGCTCCGAGTTTGAGGATCCGATCTCGTTCTTAAACTCGGCGATGAAGAAAGGAGGAAGGTCTGAATCGTCATTACCAACGGAGAGGCTGGAGTCCATTTTGTAACGTGTTCCTAGGACACCGGTGGAGAGGTTGAGCTTGATATGAACCGCTCTGAACACCTCGTCAACTGCTTTTACGCGCTGAGCTTCGTCATCGTGCAGAGCCGACATGACGTTTGCTAGCTTGCCTACGAACTGGTTATCGTCTTCTGTCATTATTCCGGTGTGGCAGTCGTCTTCAAACTGGCCAAAGACCGGATGTAGCAGAGTCACAGGAATAACTTCTTCGGTGTCACGAGGACGGCCACAACATATCTGCGTTCTTGAGCAACGTTGGGCTGTACGAAATGCAGAAGGCTTCGAACTATCAGATGGGGACTTCTTCTTTTTATTGCGCTCTTGAATGAAGTTATCTCGCAACGCTGCAATTGGATCCGCTCCTCCAAAGTGCGAGTGTGAGAACGGGGAAGGATGTGTCGACCCTGTCATGGAGGAATCAGAAAACATCAGTAAGCTATACGGTCAACTTACTGATACTGTCGAGAACGTCGACAACAATGCGTAAAGGGGCGAAAACTGGGACGCTCAGGAAATTGGACGCAAAATTGAATCCTTGGAGTGGGTCACCGTCACCCGTCTTGCCAAGACTCTCTCGTAGTTCTTTCTCATCTCCCGATATCCTGTATAAGCGTATATGGTGTTTATTCCTCAAATTCGGGTGTGTGTCCTTGATGCGGGCTGTAGATTGATCGATGCCTTCAGCCAGTTGGATTGAGACTACAAAACTTTCGTCGGGATTGCACCCTCGTAGCCAACAAACGAAGCTCGATGGCACATCTGGAGAAGAAGCACCAGAAAGTCAATTGTCAGGACCAGCTTGAGTCGCCTCTGCTACGTACACACTATGACGTGGATCATATCGCTGGGTGGTGGTGCCGAGAAAACTTTTGATAACCCATCTGGCCCATCCAAGCGCTCTGCATGATGTAAGAGGATAAATTTATTGAGATTCTCTTCATAGGGTTTGGGTACGGGGTTCTTGGGCTTGTAAAGAGGGAGATTACGTGCAGCCACCGTGACTTCGGGAAAAGCTATATTCTTGATAGCCGTTTGAAGATCGTGGACAAGCTCTGATTTTGAGATCTTGACAGGGAATGTCGATGTATCATTAATTCCAGAACGAACCCAACAGATAAGCGTGAGCATATCCATGGTGGCACGGATGAATGGTTGTCTGAAACGAACAGTGTTGGTCGTGGTCACAGCTGATTCAGCAGCAGTCACGTGATTGAATCTTCGAAGTTCCTCTTCGAAAAGAGGGCATCAACGCTAGTATACAAAGACTACTGCTTAGACTATATGAGCATAAATGATAAGGAGTGGTGGGTATCCATGTAAACTACGTTTTAAGAGTAATCTACAGAACCATGGTGTGACTCAATCTCTAATCTACTTCACCATAGCGTGACTCAACGGTAACTTACCCCACCATAGGGAAACTCGTTAATTACAAGAAAAGGTGGTTAGGTATAGTCAAAAAAAGATTAGAGATCGAACCAAGCTGTGTCACTAAGACAGCCACTCAATTCAACCGTGACTCAATTCAACCGTGACTCACAACCATGGTGTGACTCATATTAAGTTATAATACTACTTACCGGTAGTCTAGTGCGCTGTAGCGTGACTCAATTCAACATAGCGTGACTCGTTAATTACAAGAAAAGATAATCAAAAAAGAATTAGAACATTAGCTACTTAGAACGAACGAGTGAACGAATGAATTTATGTAGGTGTACCTCTTCACCCCTTCCGAAGACCTCACCCTTAGCGATAAAGGACAGATACTCTTCGACGGTGGTGAGGCTGAAATGTCGGAGGATCGCTATAGCGATATTTTGGGCCATATCTATGGAGTTAGACTTTTGAGGTTGGCCGATTTGAGAGATATATTTCTCATGGTAAGCCACCATACCGCAAAGCGCTATCAATGAGCGCTTATAGAGCTCTGAAATCGTTTATCAGCAATGGTTAGTTAGTTATTAAAGCATGACTCACTACGTGACTCAGGAAGAATCGTCAGGGAGATGACGATCCTACACAGGGTCTCCAACGTGCCTGCATGCGTGTCGTTTGTGATGTACGAGGCCTTTGTGACGTCGACGAACCTTGACACCTCCGTGAGGTGCATGGTGTCGATGTTGAAAAAGTGCCCCCCCCCTATAAAAAGAGGCCACGGGTGTGTACACCGCATGGTGTTGGCAGGGGGGCATGGTTCTGTAAAGAAAAAGAATTAAAAAAAGGAATATTAGGCATAATGTTACTCACAGGAGGTCACCGGGGTTCAGGTGGATGGTTTCCGCGTCCACCTGATCGAGGTAATCGAGGAGGGATGCGTCGGGGCCACTGAGATCGGCGAGAAAGTTGCCCAACTTAGCCCTGATGGGTTTGTTGGGGGTGATGACTACCCAGTTTTTTACACCGGATAGCCTGACGGCGAAAGTGAGAGCGCCTTCGGTGTCGTGGTGGGGATAGGTGACGATCCCAGCCTGGTGGCCGAGGCCCCAGGAACGGACCGTCCATACGTCGGCTGGTATCCTGGTTCCCCCTAGAGGAACGTGCTCCTGGGTCTGGGCCCAGCCGAGCGTAAGGCCGTCGTCGAGTTTTCTGAAGGAATATGAGTCACGTCAGTCAGGAAATAAAAAAATGAAAAGAAAACCCACTCGAAAGGGAAAGAAACGCTGAATTGAGGGAGGGGAAACCCCAACGTAACCCTGCATACCTTTATGTCGGTGATACCCTGCACGAACTTTTCCACCGTCGTGCGGACGTGGGGCTCGTTGAATTTTTTGGTGCGCACCGCCATATCTAAAAATGTGGGCCATATGAGTGCATGTTAGCGATGATGAAACCGACAGCTTACCGTGAGCCTGTACTGGCCTATCGGGGATGACCCCGAAGTGTTTTTCCAGGTCAACAGTGTTGAACTGGAATCCGCAGGTGTCGACGTAACCCTTGATGACGACGGACTTGTTGCTTGCCAAAGCCTGGCGAGCGGCCTCGTATAAGTCGAACTTGTCGCGTGCCTTGTCTAGGTAGGCAACGAGGCTGCTGTTTGGGGCTGCCTCGGGGAGGGTAGCCAGCTCTGCAGCGTATCTTGCGTCGTTGGTGAGGAGGTTTTGTGCGATATTCCTGTTGCGGTTGGGCTTGCGCAAGAATGGGAGCACGGTGTGGTGCCCGCTGGTCCACCGGACCGTTTTTGCGCGGGAGTCGACCTGAATTCCCAAAATGTCTGTGACGAGGTCGTTCCCGTCTTCAAAGTTCGTTATGAGGGTGTGACTCATTGTGAGAAGGTGGGTGTGACTCACCGACTTGAGGCCCAATAACAGGCTGCTCTAGCTGCTCACCCTCTGGATGCTCGTCCCCATCTACGGGTTCTTCTTCGTGCTCGTCCTCTTCTTCTGACTGTATGATGCGCCTGGTGCGCTTTCTATGACGCGGTTAGAAATCTGTAGTAATTGAGTTTTTACTAACTTACCGGCGTGGCCTTCGTCGCTCCCCCTCGTTATTTCCCGTATTTGTGATTTGAGTAAGCCTGAAATCGAGTGAGAAAATGAGAAGGGGAAACGGGTGACAGCTTACTTCAAACGCAGCATCAGTTTGGGGCGTGACTCAATGGCCTGTCCCTGATCTTCGACACGCTGGGTATTCAGACCATCTCGTTGAGTCACGCCGTGATCTCCTCTTCTGCAAGGTATCAGACACAAAGCGACGCCGATAGAGCGTGACTCACCGACGCGTGCTAGGCCCTGCCTCCGCCGCCTGATCTTCGGGCTCTGGTTCTTCATCAGGGGTTGTATCTTGTCTTTAGTGTGGTTAGCAGGGTATCAGGGTTTAGGTTGTTGGACGAACTTACCTGGATTTCTTCGCAGGAGACGGAGGTTCATCGTTTTCACTAACATCTCCCTTCTTTCGCTTACTGTAAGGTTGTGAGTTAAATAGATGTTGGGGTTGGTTAACAGGGCGTACCAATACGACCTTTGATTCCTAACGGACCGCGCTCGGTATTCTTCGAGTGCCTCAGGCTTGCCTTTGCTGCGAAGGAACTAAGCTGAGCCCTAACCTGTGAGAATCGGAAAACTCACAGGTTTTCCCGCCGCTTTTGTTGATGAGCCTTGGCTTGCGCACAGTGGCGCTCTTGCTAGATAGGGTTTCGTTAACAAACGACAGATACAAGGGGAGCGGAGACGTACCTCTGCCGGGGTCATCTCGGATACTAACTTCTTGGCCATGTTCTGGCGTTAAGGAATGGTGATAGTGATGTTGGTCGGTGGGAGTGGGTGATGGTGGTAGCGGTGGTGGTTAGGATCGATCATACTTGGCCAAATCGGGACCAAGACTCGGAGGTGGAACGCGCGAAGCAATCACGTGACCAATTAACAAATATAGCAACTGTATCCCTTACTCGTACATTCAATCATTAGCATGACTCATCCGGAGGGTCTAAATTCCGCCAGTCGCTAAGGAGCTGTAGGTACAGGGGGGCTAATCTACGGCTACTGACGTCTTTCCTGGTGGAGGGGAGGAGGGAGGAGTTGGCTGAAGGTCATCCGAATTGAAAAAACTGGGTTGGAAATAGAGCAAAAGGTCGAGGTGCGACTGGTACGCTTCCTCGCCCTGTACATGGCTTGCTGAACGGTTAGAAATCCTGTACACCATTCCGAAAAAAGAAACTCACGCGAAACAGTTTGCAATTTTGCTACCAGCCTGAAGTAGCGTGTAGACCGCCTCCTCCAGTGACTTGGCCGTGTCAGTTAGTTGGTCCAGTTACGGCTGAGAATGTCGAAGGGGTGAAGCCCGCCCTTGTCGGGAAGAGCGTCGATGGAAGCCTCCTGTGTCAGCAACCGCTGGAGGTGGAGGTAAATCTGTTTGAATGAGAACAGAATAGAAGGTTGAAGGGAGGGGATGTGTGGGGTAGGACGCATGGCAGGGTGGGACACGGGAGTGGTGGGCGAGGTGAAGAAAAATGCAAGGGTGTCGAAGGTTTCGCGCGAAACCTTGATCAGCTGTCGGACGGACGCGTTGAGCTTCCAAAAGCCTTGGTCGATCTGAGATACGTGCATGCGAGCAGCGAACATGGAAACGGAGATTGTAGCGAGTTCGTCCATTGGCGGGTGGAGGTTTTGAGCGACGTCGTATCCATCAGTAAGAAGGTACAGGGCGTGCTGGACGTGGGCCATGTTTAGTCCAAAAACGCTGAGTTGGCGTTCGACGGCAGATATTCGATCCTCAAGCTTTTCGCGCTATAAAACGTGGGTGACTCGGAGAGGATGCAAGGGGTAGGTGAGCATACCTACGAATTGGAGCAGGTGATCCTGAGGAAGCATGGTGGGCGCTGTGAGGGGGTTGAAACGTCCCAGCAAGTATCTTATGGCGATACCTGATTGAATCTGCCATGCCTTTATCGACAAGAATTCTTGATTGATTGGCCCAGGATACTAGATATGGCTTAATGAGGGGACAAGAAAGCCGACAGGAAAAAAAGTACGTCGCATCAGAGTTCGGAAAGGTCGAGGATGCAAAATAGATGCCGGTTGAAGTAGCAAAGATAGACATGGGGATGCAGCCCGAGGTGGCGGAGAGTTCTGAAATCGGAAAAGGTGTGACTCGTTATGCGAGCGTGACTCACTGAAGAATTCTGGGCGAGTAGCGAGCGGATCTGAGCCGTAGAGCTAGCCAACCCAGACGTCAACCAGCGGTGGTAAACTCCTGGAATGGGAAGCTGGTTAATAGGGGTATGGTGGGTTAAGGCATACGTTGGCTTTGAGGGGGTGCGCATGGCAGAGCTACGCTTCGATCAAAATATTTCTTCGACAGCTAAGGTTACACATCTCTATGCTATCAACCCATAAGAAGCGCCTTTCGAACAGAAAAAAACCGCCTTGAAAAGGCGTCAGATCATAATCTTCTCCCTGTAAACCACTACGTCCTCGCCTTGAGGAAGTTCAGGCCTGGGGAATGCGTCAGAAGCGTTAGGGTATGTGAGGCTAAGCTTACCGTGGAAGCCGTCCAACCTGGCGAAGAAGGTGATAGGCCACAACCACAACGTGGATGTTGTTTACTAGTAAAGTCGGCCACGAGGGGAAGATAGCTCGACCTAACCAGTCTGTGAAGCCATCCCTATCATGAAACTCGGCGAACTCCAAGCCAAGGCTGTGGTGCATACGGGAGAAGACTTGGTTGCGAGTGGGTCGGTGCTCCCAGATGAGAAACGAAAGCTTGTGAAAGGGTGTACCGTTAAGGCAGCGTTCATGGTACTCGATATATGTTCGTGGCTCTGTGCAGGTCGAACAGACATGCCAGCCATCGCCACCGGGGTTGCTCTTACAAAGAGAGGCTGAGATGAGGGCTGTGAAACCGTCAACCCCGCCTTTAGGGTTGAGATAGCGCCACGGGCACTTGAATGGCTCGGAGACAGGAGTCAGAGTCGGAGGCATGGGTGTCAAGGTTCTCGTCGCATACGCCGCCTCGCGGATAAGTCCAGACGACCCGAATGGGACGAGGTGTTTGTAGGAAGTAGCAGACGAGGCATTGGCCTCGCATCTGGTCGAGGCATTCGCCAGCAGCAGGGCCGAGCTCGTTGCTGAGATTGGGAACAGATGGGAGGCCTGGTATGGGGTCGGCCAGGGTATAGAAGGGGTCGGCGGGTTTTAACCCGTCTGGTTTAGAGGAGTGGGAGCACATGGCGTTCTGTAAAGAGGGGGTGGCTTCATCGGTGGAGGGGGGCGTTGAGGAGGGAGTTGCTTGTGATGAAGCCATTAGGGCTGCTGACGTGAAAAAACACGACCAAGCGTTACGCTTAGGACGTGCTGATGGCCTTTATACGTGAGGGGACGCTTCCAGAGGCGCGTTCACGTGCTCTGGTAATAAAAAAGGCAAGTATAGCCGTTAGAAATGCGGGAAACTATGGAAAGCCAGACAGCTGCGCTCAAAAAGTGATCCGCCAGTGGCCGGCCAACACTTACAGCTGTTTGCAAAAGTATGTGGAAAACAGCTTTTCGAAAGTCACGCCTCGGAGACAGCCGAGCAAGGACCCCGTGTGCAGCTGAGTGGCCAACAGCTGGCTGAAGTAAGCATAGTTGATTTCGTCCACCGCCATCCATGCCACCGTCCACGCCAGGGCACCGCCAAATTGTATCCGACAAAACCAAAGCTCATATTCTGCTCCTCCATAATGGAAACCACAGCGTCAAAGACATTTGTCAGATCCTAGGCATCAGGAAGTCACTCGTTTACAAAACTCTCTTGCTGTACTCAAAATATGGCACTGTCAACAATCCTTGCAGATACTCTCTATAACTTTGTGAGAGCGGAAAGTGGAAAAAAAAAATACCATACCTCTTTGCCTTTGGAGTGATAAACCTGAATGAAAACTGTTGCTTGCTAGTTACCTTGTACTGGTTTTTCTCGTGCTTCTCGAGAATACCTTCCAGGAATTCGAGGTAGTTGTTTTCATCAAGCGCAAAGAGTAATTCCTTCGTTTTGACAGTTTTTTCTTCGCGCTTGGTAGAAGACTTGCCCTTAGAGGACTGTTTGAGCTTTGAGTAGACTGTGAGGGCTACAGCAAAGGTGTAGTAGTGCATCTCCGTAGATTGAGTGCTCACAGATGTCTCAGCCATGGGAAAACGAAGCCGTCCGAGTTGGCCACGGGAAAACGAAGCTGCAAATCAGTGCCATCACCGCTTACTCAGTTGCTCACGGGGTCCTTGCTCGGCTGTCTCCGAGGCGCGACTTTCGAAAATCCGTTTTCCATATACTTTTGCAAACAGCTGTAATTAGGTAGCGATTGATGTCGAGACACCAGCCACCGTAGATACCACTCTGCAAATTATATTTTATTCCCTTCACAATGGCTGACCACCGAAAGCCAAAGTTGGAATGTCAAACATTGCGGTTGGGAAACGAGAAAGCAGCTTCTAACTTGAGGCCAGTCCACGGGTCAAGAATCAAGAAAAGTCATTGACAATGTTCAAGAATGTGGTAGTTACATAGAAACATATTATGTTAATAGCAATCACATCCGCCCTCATCATTCTCCGAGTCGAGTGGTGTGCCTGCTTGCTTCACCACGTCCGAGTCTAAAGGAGTTAAGCTTGAAACCTTCCCATTGGCAGTAGCGGTTGCAAATGTGCTCTTTCTTGAAAAGTGCCGCTGAATGCTCGACATTGCCATCACAAAATAGCTTAAGCCCACCGTCACTGACCTCTCTGTATGAGTATAATTAGTAGTTTATAACATGATGACGTTGAGGTACCGAATCCACTTACGGGTGCGTCAGAATCTGTGGGTCAGTCAGAAGCAGTCCGCTCCCTGTCGCAACGAGCACCAATAGTAAGTAGCATATTGAGCGATCTAAACAAGAAAACGTACCTTGATAATCAGAGATATAGACCTGACCTCCTGTTTTGTTGTACTGCACATGTTGCGTGAACGACAAAAATTGCGCGATGTTGTCGGTATCAGGATTGACAAAGGCACGTAGTTCAGCATCGCCATTGTGTATGTACTTGACAAAGTCGCCATCACCCGAAGACTCGGAGATGACCTCCTCGACGAGGTACATGCCTTTGACTGCAGCATTTCCCTTCAGTGCGCCACCCGAGCCCTTTCTTGGAGAAGGAGGACATGTTGAGTGTCCATTGGAACTGACTGGGACTTCGGCGTAACACAAAATGAGGCCGGCATCAACGAAACGTAGGCGTGGAATCTTGAAAGGCGGAGAGGTAGACGACTGGTTTATTGCATCGTCAATGAAGTCGTAAGTCACCTTTAGCAGAGCCTTGGCCCAACACAAGACGTTGGCTTCGCGATAAAGAAAGTTGGATTCGTCCTGCAGACCATACCGAGGAAAGGGTGGACTGACTCGACCTGAACTACCTGAGGGTTCGCCGCTGTGAGGTTGCTTGAGTACAACCCTGTGGTTTGGAGAGGATCCAATACCGAATGGTCGAAGAGGAGAGAGGGTAAGTTGGGCGGCTTGGGCAGTCTTGAATGCTCCTACTTCAATAATGGCGCTGGCGGAGAGATCGAGCCGGACACTGCCAGAAAATAGATCTGAAGCGGCGTGCATATCAAAAGCTGCATTTTTGACCAATAAATCATCGATTTTGCATGTGGGTATGGGACAGAAGTCCACAGGAATGACGACTTGATGAAAGACTAGAATTCACAGCGTTAACTTGAATGTCTATGGTAATTTCATAGAGAGGGCTTACCAGATCGCACATCTAATCCAGTTGCTCCACCTGCTCGCACTGGCAGTGCATCCCTCAGTTTATCAGCATTTGGAGAAGTGAAAGGGGCAGGAGCAGACTTCTTCGACATCAGGGGTCCATTGGATGTGTTGGATAAGCTGCTGGAGTGTCGGCGATGCCACTTACTTGATGGAGTGTGCAGAGCCATGGATGTCGGAGCATCACCAGACAATGCCAGTGGTCTATTAAAAATGCTACTGCTGGTGGACGCCGACTTGGAGGGAGTATTTTGCACATCTTGTGGGTCGGGAAGGAAAAGGGGAAGAGACTTGGATGTCGACAGAGTCTGGGGAGCCAACAAACGATGTGCCGGAGCAAGAGATGATGGTGGGGGTCCAATGGGTTCCTGAGTCACACCGTGAGCAGCCTGAGATGCACGCTTCTCTTGGAATTGCTCGAACTCCTCCCATTGCGATTCGGGTACAATGACAAAGACGCGGAATTTTATGGTTTTGAAAACCATCACCTGTTGGCCCTTTCGCACAACAGGTTGGAAGCATTCTTTGGCGAAGTAAGGTGCTGAGCCAGAGTATTTTTCGAGGTCGACCCATTGACTGTCGCGCACAATAAATTCCTCCTCACGCCATTGAAATTGGGGACTGTATGCTCTAATTTTTGGGACGACCTTCCTCAGAGCAATAGCTGCAACCTCCTGGGCACTGGAGTAAACGTCGACATCTCGATCTCCCTCACAGATATTCTGAATAATTGTAATTATTATCGCCGTCAAGTATCCATAATGAAAGGTACTTACATCAATAATATTTGAACGGATATTTTGCTTTTTCCCTTCAAAAACGGCAGTTATCTCCAAAGTGATTGTCTGTACTGCTGGTGGTCCTTGGTTGCGAGCGAGTGCAGCCCACCGCTGATGCTGAACTGCATACTGCAAGTGTTGGTGACCATAACCAACAGCGAGAGGAGGTGGAGGAGCGGCATGAAGAGGAGGTGGGGGGACAGCGTGAATGGGTTGCACAGGTTGCACACGTGCAAATGGAGTAGGAATGGGTATTGGTGTAGTGGCAACAGAAGGGGTGGATGCAGCCTGAGGCACCGTGACAGGAGCCATAGATCGGGCATTCCATGCAGAACTTGAAGGGACGTAGACATCTGGTCCTCCGAGTCTTGCAGACACTATAGGCACTACAGGAGGAGGATTGACGGATGCTAGATGTAATATCATGGGGATAAATGGGACTCAAGGAAGTCATAACAGAGGCTCACCTCGTGACCGCACAGCATTGATGGATTGTTGGATAATTTGTGGATCAGGTGATGCTAAGTAGTATACCCAGGTAAGTAGGGTCACGGTGACGAGAAAGCATAGGTTGAAACATACCATTAGGATGCTGCACACGGCGTGCCGTAGCAATTGTCGATGGCTTGGTCTGGTACTGTGTGTAGCAGCGCTCGCACACAAATTTCCCTGGTCGAGCAGGGTCAATGCTGGCGATGTAGTGGCATGGCTGACCTTTGTGGATGATTGCTTGACAGCTGGACCGTTGGCAGGCTCGATCTTCCTGGGCAAAGGCATCCTCGGTAAACTGAGTGGCAAGATCCTGGGCAACCGGTGGTCGCATTGTGACTTGTGAGGGGATGGATTGCGAGCACCAGGCAATGTAGACTTATGTGTCCAGCCTGTGTGACCTGAGGTGGTCGTCTCACCGGCCTGGCACTGAATATTAAGGAAATCAAAAGACTTGAACTACTAACCTTTCATACTTTCAGTTACTGGCAAGACAACCGAAACCATGGCAGATGGAAGACAGAACTTGATGTGGAGGAGCTACGCTTCTTGAGATCACATATGACTCATCAGATAAGGCCCATAAGGGTATAATGAGGCTGGTAATGCCCAATGGACACTCCAACTTGGCTCAGAAGTCTGAAGACAACAAACTGGTGGTCACGGTGGATGACTTGTAGAAGTAGAATCCCCCCACCGCAGCAGTGCGGCTGCTGGAGAAACACCTCAAGAACTTAAGAAAACACCAACTCGGAAGGAAGGCTCCAACTTGAAGGGTATAGAGGGGCAGTGGCAGCAATGGATGATCAGTGGTGGTGGCTCAGCCCAGGAACTATACCAAGAAAAGGTACTAGTATGAAGTGGTAAATAACATACCTCTGAGTCCTGAGTACCAAGGTGGTAAGCGAAATCGGAAACAAGTTTGAACTTCGAAGGGTGTCTCAGTGTCACAGTGCCCGCACCATCCCACTCCCACAGCACCGTCTGTGAGTCTGTGACTTCAAGTTAGCAGTCCATGCCTGCCAAACAACGTAATCAGAACAAGCCCAACCGTACGTGAATATCAGATGTCACGGCAACATGCTAAGAATGACTCACATACTTATCTAGCTCCACTTCACCTGATAGAGCCACATATCAGGCGTCTATGGAAAATGCGCTTGACAGACAAGGAGATGATAAAGGAGCTCCAGAAACACTATGACACCAACGAGTATGGCTTGGGGTAACTACATGCGACAGAATTCAGGACGCCTCCAACTCACTAGTATACTCGGGAGGTAGTTTGACTAAGTTTAAGGAAATTCACAAAGAGCTGGGTTGCTTGCGTACACGACAGCAAGCACATACGTCTGAAAGCATTCGGGAGGTAATGACTCACATGCGGACACTGTACCCTGATGCCGGGGTACGTGAAATGATTGGGCTGCTCTTCCACGAGCATGACATTGCTGTATCACGGTGAGTGACATATCTCTGAGCTGATTAACCTGTGTGATGATGTACGGAGGGTCAGGGGCGTAATTCGAGAGTATTTCTGTACCTATGAGCCCCATTTGATCAGGCAACGCAAGGCCAATCGTCTACAGCGTCGCCGATTCTGGGCCGCCGGTGTCAATGATATATGGGCTGTGGACCAACATGACAAGTGGAAGCAATTTGGCCTGGCACTTCACACCGGTATCGAACCTTTCTCAGGCCGCATTCTGTGGATGAAGGTGTGGCATTCCAATCAGAATCCACGGCTGATTCTTTCATATTACCTTGAGACCGCCTCCACACTTGGATGTAAGTCGCTAAGGCATCATACTTATTTGCTGAGTCACTCGCTCACATAGACTAGTCATTCCTTTGATCACACAAAGTGATCCTGGATCGGAGAATGTCAGGATTGCAAATGCGCACACCATGCTACGACACACACTGGATCCTGAACTTCGCAACTACATACAACACCGTTGGATGCGCACCAAGAAAAACATCACACCCGAGATTGCATGGTCTCAGCTCCGGCGTCGCTTTGCTCCTGGTTTCGAGGCTATTCTTGAACAGGGTGTAAATGCTGGCTGGTATGACCGTTACAACACTCTGCAAGAGTGCGTGTTTTTTTTTCGTTCAGAGTACTACTGTCCTACTACTAGTAACCCTGACGTACTTATTCTCAAAGGATGGTTTTTCGATGGGTGTTTATTCTGTGGCTTCAAGCTGAGCTTGATAGCTATCAGGATCGTATTAACAACTCCCGCAAGCGACACGACAAGAAGAAGATACTGCCTCATGGTGTTCCGGAGCTTATTTTCAGATACTCGGAGGACTACGGGGCTTTGGACTTCAAGGTATGTACTAGTATTCCATTTTATCCAGAGCGTGAAACGCTAACTGTAACAAAAGGTCATGGTGTCCCAGGAGGACATCAAGCGAGTGCGCAGCATGTATATGGATGAAGGACACCCTGTATTCGACTTGGTACCCCCTGCCCTCAACATTTTCATTAGCGAATGTTACGGCCAACTTGGTTCGCCAGCTGTGGACCGCTCCACAGTTTGGGATGTCTATAACAACCTTCTTGCGCTTGTCAGCATGTGCAAGGATGTCCCACAGGTACTAATCACACTTAACGAGAGCCCTGCCTTGCATCATGGCGACACTGACTCAGACTACGAACTCATCTCAGGCTTCGACGATCTTCCGGAGGTCGAGGGCTATCTGGGCGGTGTAGCTAATGGCATGGGGCTTCGTGAGCCATGATGAATCATACATCTTGCTGCCGTTTATGGTTAATCTAACCATCATAACCAGAGCCGCAACACCTACAGGCTATGGAGGAACTGGAACAGGACGAGCCCGCGGTTCTCAATGAGATTGATGCGCCACCAGCTCTGATGGTGGAGTTTTCTTTGGACGAGGACTCTCAAAATGACGAGGAGGTAATTGATGATAGTCTCTAGTTAATTATCATCTCCATACTACATTCTTACACATCAACTTTTTTTTGATTCTTGACCTGCGCACTAGCTCGTTGTAATTTGTAAACCACTTTTCCCACTCGCAACGTTTGACGTTCCAACTTTGGCATTCAGTACTGGCGGTATCTACGGTGGCTGGTGTCTCAACATCAATCACTACCTAATTAAGTGTTGGCCGGCCGCTGGCGGATCACTTTTTGAGCGCGGCTGTCTGGCTTTCCATAGGAAACAAAGAGTAGGTGTTGGAACCCAAAAGCATAAGCCACCCCAGCTGGGTAACGACACGCCCATGCGGCACAGAGAAACAGACCGGTGTGAAAAGAAGCATGTTAGGCCGAGCGAGTGAAAGGCGGCGAGGCTTGGGTTAGCAAACAGCGAGTCACTTAACTCAAGAACGGCGCGTGCTTGGGACTTACAGCGGGGCGAGAAGCCGCCAACCGCGGTTGCTTGGAAGGGACGCCAACCCAATCACGAAAACCCATATCTATAGGGGGCAGGAACAGAACCAGGCCAGCAGGACATGTGCGCCGGAAACCACGGGAATGGGCTGTATATGATCAGGTTAGCTTGGTTTCAAGAAACAGGAGGCGATTAACCCAAGGCAGGTGAAAATCCTGGGCGTCTAAACCGTTAGGGGTGGTTGTTGGGATGTTTCGATGCCAAATGCGTTCGGGTTCTCTATTAGGACCTGGAAGCATGGGTGGCAGGCGTGCGTTCAGCTGTCAAAGGTTTGCCCCAGTGAGAAGTGCTAAAGCTCAAAGAGGGGGTAGTGTTGATCAGGGAAGAAGTTGGGGTGCCGAACACGTGACTCACGGGTTGGGCATGGCGGAGCGACAGTCTGACGAACAAAGCGAATCGATTGGGCTATTGGGACGATTATTCTATCTGCGTAGGGCTGGGTGTGCCTGCATGGAACTGGTGGGCATTCCGCGGAAAGCTAACGCCCATGATTATTAGGGCCGTCAGCCCGCTGCAGTTCGATCAACGAACTCTGCTAACGTTCAGACCTAACAGCTAGTCGGGGGGCATGGCTTTCTTTGGCCTGAAGGGGCGCCGGCCCCACACTGGGCGGGGAGAATATCGGCCGCGACATCCTGAATGCGTGCATCAAACCTGGGGTGGGTGAGAAGAAACTAACTGCGGCGCGACGTTTGGGTAGTCTACGGTTTGATTGCTCAGCATGCAAGCCTACATGGTAACGTTCTGCGCGTCTCGTCGTGGCGGGTGTCTGCTGGCCGGTTGGTTCGATGCTTGGTGTGCCAGCATGCCGCGGTCTGGCTCCGAGTCGTCATGGCGGCGTAGAGCTTGCTTTGCCTAGCGTGCCAAAGGTCTGGCTCGTCACAGGCTGGGCGTCCCAAGGGAACGGGTTGCGGGGCCGGTTATCTCGCGTGCCAAAGGTCTGGCTCGTCGAGGTGGTGTGGGTTCTGCGTTGCCTGGCGTGCCAAAGGTCTGGCTCGTCACAGGCTGAACATCCCGGTGGGATGGGTTGTGGGGCCAGTTATCTCGCGTGCCAAAGGTGTGGCTCGTCGAGGCGGCCTGGATTCTGCGTTGCCTAGCGTGCCAAAGGTCTGGCTCGTCACAGGCTGAACATCCCGATGGGATGGGTTATGGGGCCAGCTATCTCGCGTGCCAAAAGTGTGGCTCGTCGAGGTGGTTAGGCAAAGAGGTGTTTGGATGGGCGGGTGAAAACTTCACCAGCATCAATAGCTACAAACAAATAAAAACAGTCAGCGCCTGTAATTCCCACGGTTGGCGCTAAAAGCAGCGTGACTCATAGAAAAGCTGAGGCGTAGCGACGTATAGGAAGAGGGGTTAGTGCACGGCTCATAAGCAGGCAGCGTTGTAATAATGAAGGTTCATTTTACCTACAGCCCTCGAGAAAAAGTGGAACTTCGATTGCGACAGCCAGTGAAGCTTCAATTGCAGCGCGCAGCACAGCCACAGCGCACGCGCGATCTCGACTCATCAATGAAACGTTCAGCGTTCAGCACAGCCACTGAGCGCTGCGTCGCGGCGCGTCGACGCTTACATAATCGCGCCTCGCGCGCCGCCGGCACTTCCAGAACACCCGCCACATGTCCATATTTGGACACATAGGTACAATATCCCTCCCCTCCCCTTTTTTCCTTCACCCCTCATTCCCCTGCCACTAATAAATTAGTTTATGATTATAATAATATTCTAGCATATATTTCAAAGATTCTTACCGCTTGAACTATGCTATTAGGTTCTATATTTAGGTAGATATGTAGATATGAGTAGAAAATACAAAATGCAATCGCAAAATTTACTGAGTAGGTAAATAGCTTCGGAAACTTCGTTCCCAGTTAGCTAACATGTATTAGAATACCTCCCTAACAGCGATTAGCATGGGGAGCAGATGCTGTAGCAGTAGATGTAAATAGTCCTCCTACCCATGAATTCCAAAAAGCGGTTCGATAATTTGTTCTGATAGGTAGATCTATTATACAAATTGATGGGGGTATGCCCAGTATATATATCTACATCCTATAAACAGCACGGAGTCGAGGAGGCTTTACCTGTAATTCAGGAGAAGAAATGACCTCCTACACCTGAATTCCAAAAAACTGGTTCGCAATTTTGATCTACTAGGTAAATATATTCTATAAAGTGATGGGAATATATATAGTATATGTATCTACATGCTGTAAACGGCTCGGAGAACAGGGAGCTTTCCCTCCAATGGAGGAGAAGAAATGGCCTCCTACCCCTGAATTTCAAAAAAAGCGTTTCGAAAATTTGATCTGCCTGGTAAATATAGTCTATAAATTGATGGGGTGGTTAAGCTTTTGCCTTTTGCGATGCCTCCTCCTTGACGATTGTTCGGGGTTTTGATTAATGGGCCTCTGTGGCGGTGGCAGGCATGCAACGGGTGGATTAGGGATCGAATGCTGAGGAGGGGACTGGTCTTGGTCGGGTAGGTTGAACCTGACCGTTTTTGTGTGCGGTTTTTCGCAAAGGAGGGAAGAATCCAACCCAAGTCCTTCTGAGACCGTCATAACGGTGGCTGGGGCATACCATTCACAGGAGCTTCCTGTGTGGTGGAAAAGAGGGAGAGTGGGACCTATTATTGAATGACAGGCATACCTTTGCTCATGTTGACCACCTTTCCCGAATTAATTCCAGCCGTGTACTTGAAAACCACGCTGTTGGGAAAGCGCAGCACAATAGGGAACGAGAAGGGGGCGTTAGACTCTTTCTGCATACCAACCTCGACGCCTTTGAGGGCAAGCAAGATGCGATCTTGAGAGCGCAAAGCCGCAACGCCATCTCTGTGAGGGATCTCCACAAGGAAACGGTGCAGGGTGGATTGTTGAGTGACCTCGAACTGGATGCGGCAAACGCTGCTGCGAGACGGCCAAACCATGAAGACCTTGCCTTCGATGTATCCATGATCGTCTCCGTCATTAAGATGGCAGAGCTCTTTGAGGGTGCGTTTAAGAGAGAAATAATCGATCGGGGTTGACATCTTGGAAGAAGGATGAATGCGTCTCACCGCAAATGCAAACATTCAGCATTTTATAGCGTTAGTAAGCTTACATGTGATTGGGATCCGCGACGCACTGGTATATCCGTTTACGGTGGTAGGTGTGACTCGCCTGAAGAAGACTGCCCAAGAAACGGGTTTTTGATTGAAGCGTGGCTCATATGAACACGACTAAATTACATCGATTGGCCTAACCTAAGAGAGTGTAGGAATGCATGCATTTCAACCACCTCTCCCCTGTCAAACATGTCAGTTCCTGCCAGAAACGCCCGGTATTGCTTCAAGTTTTTCAAGCCAAAGTGGGCCAGCACAGCTTCGGCGATTGTGCTTGCCATACCAAGCGTGACCGACTCTTGGGGCTCTGTTCCCTGGGAGACATAGCACTGATGATGGGCTACCATCCCACAGAGCGCTATCAGGGAGCGCTTGTACAGTTCTGACTGGGCACTTTGTAAGCTATTTGCAGAGTGAGGGCGTGACTCACTTCGTGAAATGGGTAGTATTGTCAACGATATGACCATACGGCAGAGGGTCTCCAACGTGCCATGATGCACTTCGTTTGTGACAAATTTCCCGTGAGTGCTGTCCACGAACCTCGAGAGCTCTGTGAGGTGCATCATATTGAGGTTGAGGTAATGACCGCCTCGAGAAAAGCTAGCAACCGGGGTATACACCACATGGTGTTGCCCGGGCGGCATAACCCTACCAATAAGTGACACGGGAAGCGGTACGAGGCTGTGTGCTTACAAAAGGTCCCCTGGGTGGAGATGAATCGTCTCGGACTGTATCCAATCCGAGAAGCCGGATATTACGTTACTGAAGTTGCTGAGACCAGCAAGAAGCCTGCCAAGCCCATTCCTGGGACGTATCGGCCTTATTAGGAGCCAATTCTTGACGCCGGAGGCGACAATCACGAATGTTCCTGCACCGCTGGTGCTATGGTGGGGGTAGTTCACAACACCCGCATGATGCCCAAGGCCCCAAGACTGCACAGTCCAGACGTCAGACGGGAGTCTTGCTCCATCAATGGGCGCATGTGCTTGTGTCTGAGCCCAGCCGAGGGCAAGACCGTCGTCGAGCTTTCTGGACAGGGATGAGCGCGCAGTTTAGTTGGTAGGGTTGAGAGGGGGCGTACTCAAACGGCGAGGGAGCCATATGTTGTGGCAGCGGAAACGTCAGAGCCGCCCTGATGACGCCGGTGTTGGCAACGTCATGAACGAACTCCTCGACGTTGGTTTGGGTGTAGAGGTTTTTCGAGTCCTTCGCCCGCATGGCCATGTCTAGAAGGTGTCGGGTGAGGGGGAGAGAGGGAGAGCAAGTAAACGTACCATGAGCGTCCACAGGCCTATGCGGGCTGATCATGAAATGCTCTTCCAGATGCGTGGGGGTGAGCTCGAAAGACCCGAAGTCAACATAGCCCTTGACAACAACGGACTTGTTCAGCGACAGGGCCTCGCGAGCGGCACTGAAGAGGTCGGTCTTGGGCATGTTCTTGTCCAACCAGGTTACGAGCGAACTACATGGGCCGGCTTCTGGAATCTTTGCCATATCAGCTACATACCTTGCATCCTGTGCAAGGATGTTTTGGCTAGCAGCATCGCCGATTATGTTTGGGAGGAAAGGCAGCACTGTTCGGTGGCCGCTTGTCCACTCGACCGTGGGTGCGTTAGCATCGAGCTGAACGCCAAGCACGTTGTCCATGAGGTCAGTTTGTCGCAGCGTGTCTAGAACAGAGGTGGGTTGGGTTGGCGTAGGGCTGCTTGATTCAGGATTTTTGCAAGGAGCGGGGTTGGTTTGGGCGACCAAAGGGGCTGTGGGGTGGTGAGGAGGGAGTCCTCTGTGACGTTGTAAACAACGGCAAACGAGATGTCCATAGGGGCTTACCGCCGTAGCCTAGGGGAGGGGGGTTGTGTTGCTCAACTTCATTACCAGCGGGCGTGGCTCCAGGGAGAACCCTGTAAAGGAGTAACGGGAGTGCAACGATGCAGGGAATGAGGTTGGCTCACAAGCAGGTGGCGTCGTGGCTATCAGACGAGCAGTGACGTCTTCTGAAACTGGGTTAGAAAGGGGGTCAGGGGGGTTAGGGGGTTGTGGACATGCAGAGATGGCGCCTCCTGCTTGTTCTGGTGATCACCAAACGCCAAGACCTGGCCATATGCTCTGCAAAGTAGTGTGAGAAGTAAGGATGCAGGGGTGGGCGTGACTCACAGTCGTGTGGGGTGTGACTTATCATCTCGCTAATTGGCCGTTTTTGAGTCTGTCGTTCGCTGTGAAGTTGTTTGCGTCCTATGGGCTGGATTATGACTGATCAGCCTACCTATATTGCTTCTGATGTTGAGCGCACCGGGCTCGATAGTCTTTGAGTGCCCTTCCTTTGCTGGGAGGGGTGTTAGCTCAATTACATGTCCGGTGTTGCGAAAAACTTACAGGTTCTCTCGCCGTCTTTGTTGACGAATCTTGGCGAGGGCACGTACGTGCCGGACCTAGGTCGAGGATGGTGATTGAAAGAGAATCACGCGTAAGGTGTGGTCTAACCTCTGCCAGGGTCATCTCAGAAACCTTTTTAGCCATGGCGTGTGTTCAAGAAATAAGATTTCGATGTTTGAGTGGGATGACAAGGCAATCACGTGACACCATTTTGGCGTGACTCATACTAACCCAAAAACCAACGGATGTAGATCTAAAACATATACACTACGTAGACTAGTCCGAACTCTTGAGGTTGAAGGCGGTGACCCTATCCTCATGGAGCGCCTTCACGTTGGAGAATAATCCTACGGCTCTTGCTCGGCGTTCCTCATAGGTGTCCTTGAAATGTTGCTTGACGTCAGGAGACGAAGCCTTGACGGACTTGAATCCATATGCAACCCATCGAAGTAGTCCACCTGGACAGAATTGCGTGAAAGACTGCCTTGTTTCGTTAGGTTGAATGGCGGTGTTGCCATGCCGGATAGTGCCGGAGGGTAGAAGAATGGTGGATCCGGGAGGGAATTTGATGACGAGACCGAGATTAAACAAAACCAGGTGGCCACCTAGGGAGGGATCGTAGGATCCACAGGAAAAGACCGCACAGAAGCCGTAGGGCACGTTGGTGTTGTCGACGTGTTCTAATGTGACAACGCGGGGACCGCAGTTGAAGGTGCTAGCGGGGAATACGCTAAGGTCAAACGGTTTCTTCAAGCCGGAATACCTGTCCAGGAGTGCCTTGACGTTTACTTCGTAGTCCTTGTATAGTTTTGGAGCATAAAAGGCGAAAGAGCCTGGACAAAAAGGTTAGGAAAGGGTGCAGAGATTAGTTAGAACTTACAGCTCATGAAGGCGGCAACGCGAATGACGTCGGGGTCTTTGCACAGATCGTCAATGACCGCCTTGTTGACGGGCTTGTGAACCAAGTTTCCAGGGGCCTAGAGGCGGGACTGAGTAAGGCATAGGAGGCAAAAGATTGACTAACCGTCTGTCCACCTCCATATGAGACTCCATGGGACAAGGAGATGTAGTCTCCTCGTCGTTCCTTGCGGGGAGCCCGAGCTTCAAATCCCGCATCTTCTAGGAGCGTCGTCATGCGCTTCTGCACAAGGTCCCAGCCACGGGTTTTGGGTCGACCAGCCAGGACGGTTATGACCCGGTCCTGCTTATCAACGATGGCGGCGGGAGTTCTGAAGAAGATGGGTAGGCGGCGTGACTCATAAATAAGAAGGAACGACTGACCGACCGTTCCAATTAATAACCTTGAAACCACGATTGACGAGCTCCTCGAGTGTCCATTCTTGAGAGGGGCCGCATTTCTGCTGCTTACTGACGAAAGCTCCGTTAGCAGCGGGTAAATCATCAGCATTGAAATCCACGGTGATGGCGTGGATATCCTTGAACTTCTTGGAGTATGAAAAGCGAGGGAGATTGGGGCAATTTGACCAGCGGATGGCGCGTTTCTTTTGCCTGCGAACCTTCGCTCTGAAACTCTTGCCCTTGCCCTTGGCCGAGGGCTGTTGCACTCTGCGCGAAGGTCGCTGGAAGGTTTTTTGCGTATTGCCAGAAGATGGCTGGCGGTTGACGAAGGGTTGTTGTGTCGACGAGGGGCGTTCCTGAGGTAAATCGGTTGGCGTTTCGATACAACCACCCTCGTGGTCGCTTTCCTCGGAGAGGACATGTGCGAGCTCGTGGTCGAATGCTTGTTCGATACATTCTTCCAGTTGGACGGAGTTGATGCGGATGATGGTGGAAACCTCGGGCAGCTTCATCTAAATTAATGATGAGAAAAGGAGAAGAAAATTGGTTTATGGAACGCACAATGGGGTTTAAAATAAAGAGTGATGCTGTAAAGGAGGCTTTACGGTTCTGAGACACGAAGAGATTGAAAATAAGAAGTTTTCGAAGGCAGAAGCTTACCGGATTTGTTTAAGGAACAATGATGAGTTGACAGCGTGACTCATTGACTTAACCGTGACTCAACCGTGACTCAACAGAACTCTGCAATAACTTGGTGCATCCATGCGTGACTCAACCGTGACTCAACTGGACCAGTGTGGGGGATTTATCAACCGACTCGGACTCGCTGCACAGCGACTTACTAATTTACGAGTCGCTTAGGATGCCAGAGGTATTTAAATGGAAGAGTATGTATGGCTAACACTAACAGTTACTTCTCTACGTTGTTGGCATCGAAGCGACCGAAAAGATATTCTACGTTCTCAGCTACAATGAAAAGTAAGTCCAAGAGGTTGGATACGATGTACGAGGCGTTACCACAGGCACGATCACCCAGCCACAGCGCATACGCGGCTCGGGCTTCGTGGCCTTGCCCAAATGCATCAGAAGGGATTCCAAGAAGGTCAAAAACCTTTTTACGAAGATCGGTAAAAGTCCAGACGTAATAAGACAGCCCGAGAACCCAGTCTTGCAGGGATTCGTCTTTACAATACTTCGCTGCGCCAGCCCAAGAGCCGCTATGCGAAAGGCCATCCAGCTTGGGACAGCCGCAGGAAGGGCATCGACCTGAATTGTTTCCCTTGTGAAACTCAGAGCGAAAGTTGTTGTAGTCGTTTGGTCGCGGCTGGTTCTGAAAATCGCATTGGAGGAGGGAAAAGTGTGGGGATTCGGGGGGCTGTTGCAGCATCGTATGCAGCAGACAGGTCTCTTTGTGATTCTCTAAAAAACTGACCACGACGCTGCGTAGCTCGTTTAGCTCAGCATGGACCATTGTCTGGATTCTTGGTCGATCGCTATGATGGTGGTGGTGGAGAGACGACGGCGGGGTCTGCGTGTCTGACACCGGGGTAGGGGTAGAAGGTGTCCCACCTAGGGTGCGTTGGGAGTTTGAAGAGGTGGGGGGGACGGGGAGGGCCCTTTTTAAAAACGGATTAACAGAGGGTCTGCCAGTAGAGGAAGAGGGTGTGCGCGGCTGGTGGGTAGGCATCTTGATTTTTTTGCGAGGAGGTTCCTCGTCTGTGTCGGTAGGTTCCGCGGCATCACCATCGATTTGCTATATAGAGTGTGAGTCACGACAAGGCTTATGAGAAATAAGTTAAAGACATACATGTACGGAGAAATGGCCCTGCAGATGGCTGTAGAGGGCAAAAGGAAGCCCGATGAAGGGGCAGAGGGGACATTCGTACCCCTCTGGATGCTCGTTGAGCGCATATACGCGGTCTGTAACCGTGACTCAGGTTAGCATACAAGCGAGGTGGATAAAACTTACTGAATATGTACAAAGAAAGGTTTCGGGTGTCTGAATGTATATCGAGGTGCCGGGCATGGTCACTGAACGATACGAGACAGAATGGACATTTGGGAACGCAGGGTGGGCTCATGGCAGAGCGAAAGATGCAAATGGAATATGATTGAAGCTTACTTAAATACGCTGGTAACAATGCCTACAGAATTTCCCCAAAGACTTCTCGATGCCATCTAAGTACTACTGTATCTGCCATGATCTGAAACAGGACATGAGTGAGAATGGAATCAGTTACAAAAATGGAAGGAAATAACCCGGAATGGGTCGAAATTAATGATTTGCAATCCTTCAAGGGATTGGGCCCTAGATAGGGCAACGTAAGCCTGGCCTGGCGAAATATGTTTCAGAGTGACTCAATATTTAACTAGGGTAGATGGCTCACCTGGTGCGAAAATCCCCATGAAATCAACGACGAGTCTTGGTATCGTCTGGCCCTGGGACTTATGCATGGTCATAGACCAAGCTAGAGTGAGGGGAACCTAGTGGTGGCGTTAGTTAGGCTCGAATAGCGTGTTAGTTACATACCTGAGTGCGCAAGGCAACGATTTGTCCATGCTGGTCTTCGGCTTGAAAATTTTCTGGTCGACAGTAGGCATATTCTGGACCAGAAGGGGTGTTGAAGCAGACGATGGGGTATGCATCTGAAGACGTGGAGGAGTGGGAAGGCAATGTGGATGGGTCAATTTGACGGAGAAGGCCAAGCGTGAACCGGGCGTGGCCGTTTCCAGAGGTTAGCAGGTCCTCCTCTGTGTGGAACGAAACCACCGTGCCAATGGTGCCGTTGACAAGACCTTTTCCAAAATTCTTGTGCAGCATTACCTGAGCACCACTCTTCAAGGCAAGGAAAGGTTCGACGGGCATGTCGCTGTAATAAGACAGAGAGAGAGGGTGATCAGGTCCATCGATGGCATGAAAGGTA
The DNA here is from genome assembly GCA_038089755.1 of Leccinellum rugosiceps. NCBI lineage: Eukaryota > Fungi > Basidiomycota > Agaricomycetes > Boletales > Boletaceae > Leccinellum > Leccinellum rugosiceps. Next base: position 17,532 of record JBBPLL010000207.1, on the reverse strand, counting down.
TAGAGGGGTCCAGGAAGTGTGGCAAAATGTAGGTTATTTGCCCTATCAACAAGGCTTCGAAGGGCGAACAGCTGGATGGGTTTGTTAGGTTGAGGGTCTAAGTCACAGTCGAGTCCACGAAGGATGGAAATGGATTGTGAAGATGGATAGCCAACCCTGCACTCATTGAGTACTCTGACAAATTCTGGACGTTGATGTGTTAAAGATATTTCGTAAATCAAAAGAGGGGAATACCGGGATTTGCTTGGCGATGAACAGTCCTAAGTTACAGGGAGGTAGTTGAAAAAAATCGCCTGCAGAAATAAGCTGGCCAACGAATGCCGGTGAGTAACGTTGAAGCAGTTTAAAAAGACACAGATGGACCTGAATCCCCCCGAAAGGACGGTCTACAAAACGAATCTGACGCGCGACCTTATCAATGAGGTCCAAGTACCTCCCATCGACCATAGATACTGCTGAGTGGTCAGTTTGATCAGCAAGCTAACAATGGGAGAGGGGCGAACTTTCGTCTATCAAAAGCACCTCTGCCTCTATCCAACGACACTGCACGGCATGGAAACGGTTAACCCTCTCCACTGCTTTATCGACCGCCATGAATGGGTTGTGAAAGCCGGCCCAAGAATGGAGGGTTTGTCCTGGATGTTATAGAGAAAGTCAGGGAACTTGAAGGGACTATAAACAGGATACTCACCCTGTATTGCCAACGCGGCCATGCCGGTGCTGGCTGTCAAGGCCACTCTGGGGACATAACCGTGCTTGTAAACCAGGGCTTGATGGATGCGTGAAAGAAGGCATGTCTTTCCAGTTCCTATGTAGGAAGGAGTGATGCGAACCAGCTGGGCCTATGAGTCACATACCTACTGCACCGGTGATATACAAGCTATGGCCGCTGACAGCCAGGTGCAACACGTCCAGCTGCTCTTCATTTAGGTCGTCAAATGATGGCTCTTCTATAGCATGCATAATGCCGTCATTCAGGCCTCGATGGATGTCTTGAAGACGTTTTTGGTGTGACTTCAGTGACCCAGTGATGTAGGCCTGCTCAGCCTCAATTGGCTTCATTGCTTCTTTTATGGCTTGCTTCTTATGATCAAGAGCGGAAGGAACATCTTCTAAAGCGGTTTCAGGGTCCATATGGTGTTGGGGGAATCTATCAAGGAGGGGGTGGGGGAAAGGGGTTACGGATAGAAATGACTAATCAGAGTAACGTAGTGCGAAGCCGCTGGTGCGACATGCGGATCAACTTGACGAATGCCCAGAGCACAGTGCAAGCAACGACAGCGTTGAATGGAGAAAGAGAAGGGACATGTTGTAAAATCTTGTTGAATGATTCGGGAATGTTTGTAGGGAATACCTCCATGGTTTAGAAATAATGGCTACACGTAGGAGGATTATGTAGTTGCTGCGTGAGGCTTGAAGGAATATGAAGGAATGGTTTATATACTGTGTACTGCGGACGGTGCCGGTGATCTTTTATTCGACCGAAATTCGTTTTCGACGTTGAACGGGGCCGATGATTTTCGTAGTCGACGAGTCACGAATCGTGCCGCATTCGAGGAACACAGTCAACTTTGTGCGGTGAGTCATTCAACCACGAAACAGTTCGGGCCGTGCGTGGGCTGAGTCAACTCGTATGACTTGCGTCGACCTGCTGCCTCTACCCATAATACCATTTTCGGCCGGCTACTCGGCAGGACACAGTCGGGACGCATCATCCTCGAGATTATCAACACACTCTGACTCATACATAAATGGGTCAACCGTGCAAGCGATGCGGCTCCTCCTCTGAGTCCGAGCCTGGGTCATGCATTGAATTATGAGGAAGCCACACTCCATTTTGAACACAACTAGAATCTAAATTCTTAGAAGAGGCTCACAACTTGACCGCGCTCAGGCCAGATTTGCAGATATATTAATCTTAGGTAAAGATATTAAGTCCCTCTGGGCAGTCCTGGACCCAGGCAGACAGGGGAGTCACCACTGGTCATACACTAAACACGAGCACGCTGCACAATGTGACCAACTGTTTACAATTTTAAAATGTTAGTCGTCAAAAAAACCCACAACCGTCGAAGGACAAGAAACCTGCAAACAAACCTCAGAGAAACCTAACTTCTAAAATAAGACATAGGGTGAAACTATAACTATATGTGGCATGTAAACTGATCCTGTTGTCGGATGCATCTGTGGAATCTAGGCAGACCTTGACATTCCCACGAATTAATGGTTTGAAAGACTCGGACCTGTCCCCTACGGGTCCAGGAATAGTACTTACTAAGTATGGAAAGCTTGGAGTGCCCCAATTTGAAATTTTAAAATTGGATTCATTGGTAAACGTTGATACGACAGTTGTTGCGGCTCGCCGTCGACCCTAAATGTCCCCTATAGTACTAGTAGGCCCGGTGTGTATTTTGTATAGTACTGAACTGGGGTGATAGTAGGCCTGCAAACACTCCGAAAATACAACATACTTGCCAGATTCAGACTCGGAGTAGAGGAGCGGGAATGGACATGCGGCGTAAGAGTCTTCGGGTCCAGCCTACTGGCACAGTGGCACTGCGGCCCTTGTGGGAAGCGGACATTTTTACAGTGGTTTTCGTAATTAGATTGAGATTTCAAGTACTAATTTAAGGCATAACCAAATTTTTGTATAATGAGCCGCGACGCGACTGCCAATAATTACGAAAACTGCCGCTGTAAATTCTCCATGAGAATCATGCCCAGTGCGTTCTGGACCGAAGTTCCGCCAGTGCCTTTTGAAATGGAGGGGCAACATTGAGATTGCAGGGTATCGCGGAGGCGCAAGACGAGCACTGGCAGCGGGGGTGGTAACCACGCGACTACCATTTATCTGACTGAAATTTGCCTAGATTTGAGGGTGGTGTGATGCTGGTGGCAGGCAATCTTGAAGTCGAGTGGTTACTCAGTCACTGGTTGTGTTCGTCACTCCCGTCTCCACAATCGCCACCACCCTCTCCCTCTGGCTCGTCACCGTCACATCATCCCAAGGCACTGCCTCACGCATTTTGTGAGCCATACGACAGTAACGATGGCGTACTGAAACCGTTGGGGACTTTCAGGAGACCATACACTAATAATATGATAGTATCGGTATGCTCAATGATGCCCTGTCATCATTTCCCCGAGTGTGATTGTCGAGAATATCGTTGAGATCATTACAGTAATCAGTCTGAGTATGGTACCATTGTCCATTGGTCCATTGGATAAGTATCTGTTCAAACTTCAATCATGTCCATTGGAGTGTCGTCGAAGCGACATAACTCGGGACCTAGTAGTACGTAACTCATCTGCAATTAGCACGAAATTTCACGGCGATCAGTGAGAGTATGGGATCACTTGTGTGGTTTGGCATTACGTTGTAATTATTCGACTAGTAGTAGGCTACTCCGGGACGACCGGTTCAACTGCCAGTTAGATCAGTGCTGAGCCTTCTTCCTCAGCCTATCTCCTGCACCCCTCCCCACTCCTCGAGTCCGAGTCCTTACCACTTCCTGCAAGGCCCAGCTTTATCTTGAATATTTCAGCCATGACTCGGAAGCGCAGTTGCCCTGATGCCGACAGTTTGCATTCTGATGCCAAATATCCTCGACGAGCGGCCAACAGAAGGCAAAAGCAGCCTACTGTTGCGTCTTCAGGTGATTGTTTTTTCTCTTAAGTGGAAAATTATCTTTACAATATATTCTCTACTTCCAGTGGAAGCTGGTTCCAGTTCCGAGGATAGTTCTGACAATGCGTGGAACCCCAATTCAGAGGATGGTGTAGAATCTGAGAACTCTGCAGAAAATCAAACCCTAGTAGTACCTGCTCCAAAACGTCGTGGAAAGGGAACAGAATCAAATTTTGCTGGTTATGCGACTTCTTTTGCTTCTGGGCCACTCTCCTCTGCACCCAAACCCATCCTTGCCGTCGCACAAAGTTCCATTCTATGCTCTGAGCACTCTCATGTCAACATGTCGGGCGGGACCTTCCCTTATGCTCAATCGAGTCAGTGTATAGCCCTGGAAAGATTACAGATCGAATATACTGCTATGGGATTTCTGTGCCGTATCTGCAAGGGTTTTATTCGTTCAAAAGATTTTCTCTGTCATCTGAAACCAAACAAGAACCATCCTCACCTATACAGCATTCGCAAAGCTCAAGATCGACTCACTCTATCGAACCATATCCTCTCCGCATATTGCATCCCAGAAGCTGCTGTTTTCCCCCTTCCTGAGGAAGTCGCTCAACCTATTGATGGCCTATTGTTTGATCCAGCCCACCAATGTCCAGAACCTGGATGCAACTATTGGGCAACTGCGAAACCGAAGACACTGCGTCAAAAACTTCGAGATCATTATGGTGTGGGTAGCAAAAGTGTTGCTCTCCAATGGCATGGCGTGCCCCTACCATCCATACCCCTTACGTTTCAATATGTCATCCGGCCATATCGCCATGTGTCAAAAATAGATCCGGACTACCAACGGGTCATCAAACTTCCAAAAAGCTGGACTCCGACTCAGCCCTCCATTCAATATTCCTTAACATCATCAAGTTCAAGGGAGCCTTCAGATCCTGATCGCGTTTCTGCACCATTTGCGCCCTTCCTCCAGGAGTTGGGATGGATGGAATTTGTTGAATCCTTGCAGTGTCCGTCGCAAACCCTACAGTGGATTGCACAATCACCGCTACGCAAACAATACGAGTCAATTGAACCTCGAGACCGCCCGTTCTATATTTCTTTGTGCTCTCTCTGTCGACTAGTGCCAGGTTACCTTCTGGACGGAAATCGCTATGCCTTTTCCCTCAGTTCTGATGTCCGAAGCTGCTTAACTTTCTCGTATGTTCCGTTTCGTTTTCTCGTTACCATTAGGCTAATTATGCCTGCCTAGTACCAAAGCCAAGCTGCGTCAGCTACAGGAGGAAACATATTTTCACTATGCGCGTCCAATACAGTGCACTCTAGCCTTCCTCCTGTGGATAACTCATATTTTAATGACGAGAGATTCCAAAACAGCTTCTACCACACTTGGATCCCTGCAAGCATTGCTCAGAAAGTTACCAACAGACCAGAAGGTTATGTTATCTTCGTTATACAAATTGATGAAGTCTTCCAACCAGCGAAAGTTGATCGAGTTCCTTCCAATTCTTCACAACCTGCTGGTTTCTGTCATTCGTCATGAAGTGGTCGCTCATGGAGAGAAACTTGCCTGTCCTACAGACTACTCGCTTTGTATAGGGTCTTTACTTATAAATGGTAACTTCCAGCAGGCCAATCGTCTTACTCGGAACTGTGCAGCCCTTCAACATACCTTCCTCGTCACTCTCTTCCATGACTCGCGTTTGCGACTTCTCAAAGCATCGGAATTTGTGCCGCATAATCGATCCCACTGGTTGGGAGTTAATCTGGATAGGCCATTGAGCACTCTATGGGAACCTGATGGGGAGATAGCAGGTGAAGAGGAAGAGGAAGAACTTGATGATATTGCGGGCGAAATTGAGGATGACTTGAAAGATTCTGAGGATGTGGAAGAATCTGCAAGTGAACCCTCAGAGCTAGAACGTATGCCGATGACAAAGACGCCGGGTAGGTCGCTTGCTCACTGTCATGTTTTGTTCAAAAATTTAATCTCGTATGATACTAGCTACATTACTTGATCTACTCGACAAGGATCAGGATGATTGCCAGCAAAAAGAGCCAAATCGATTACTAAAGTGCGTGCCACTAATCCGCTAATCATCAGTCAACAAGCTGAAGAAACCATAGCTATCTCCGGGATAATGCTATTTGGGTGCAGCCACGATCTGCAGAGCGTTCGACACCTTACATTAGAATGAAATCTGTGTGGATGATAGCTGCTCCAGTTGCCCGTCGAGAATCTAGCGAGTCCAGATTTGCCTGTTCACGACAGGGCGATATGGTCTCCATCCGAGTTGCAGACGGTTCCTCCGTTGAAATTACATTCATCAAACTGAAATCCGCAGCATTGGCTGCTATATCTGCCTGCCAAGAGGCTGTTCTTTCAGCCTTGCCAGTTGACTGCAAAAGTCATTATGATAACTTTGACTGGACCACCCTCTCGGATAGTCTTATGGATCGTCGTTCTATATTCCAGCAACATTCCAACTCGGCGATTTTCCAACCATTTTCTTCCACTATACAAACATCTCTTCTTCAAAGCGGCTCAACCAGCAGGGAGATGCCATTCTTTAATCAATCCACTTCTTCACACGATTCCCAAGCCATTTACGACTGGCTTATTCTCGACCATCAGATTCAATCGCTTTTATGTGGAGCTCTGGTGCAGACAGCTGGTGTCCCACCCCGTGACTTTCAAATGGCATCCCTTCAATATGATCACGATTCGAATACCGATGCTGCACGAAATCTGTTTCTCTTGGATGGGGCGCTTGCCTTTGGCAATCCTAAGGCGAAGCAAATGGACAAGAATGTTCAGGAATGTATCTGGCAAGTTCCACCATCTCTCTCAAAGGCCTTTTTGTTTTATCTTGGGGCTTTACGACCTGTGGTATTGAACTTCGTTACCATTCTCTCACCATCTTCTCCCGACCTCTATCAACAACACCGACGATACGTCTTCGTTCACAACTTCCTTGTACCGAAGTCATTTCAGAATCGGCACAATGCCTATCTCTGGAATGGATCCAAGGTTAATAAGGCCCTGCAAGAGAGTACCTGCACCTTCCCCATTCGGCTCACTTGTCGTTTTCTTCGCAATCTCATAACTGCAATTCTGCGGATCTACTTTCCACGACTTAATACAGGCGTAGCAAGGCAAGAGGAAACTCTTGTGGATCGACAAGGTCAACATACAGTGGAGACTTCCCATGCTCACTATGGACGAAGTGGTAACACTCTCTTCGCATTACGCATGCCAGTAACCGCTGCTCGAGATTTTATGCAAGTCAGCCGTGCTTACCAAATTATTCTTGATCTCATTCAGTTCGACGACGATACTTGTAAGCTGTATGCAAATCCTCAAATGCTGGTATCAGACAGAAACAAAGATGCCGCACTCAGTGTTGCACGTGCAATGGTTTGTCAGTATTACCAACTGGGGGGTAAAAATGCCCCAGGCGATAATGTGAACACGGTGGAATCTATTTTAGCTAGCGCACCTTACTATGGGAAGTTGGTCTCGTGCACAGTAAGTCCTTTTGTGTTGATTGTCTTCATTTTAACAAATCAAATACATCAGATGCCAACAAAGATCGGAGATATCGTATTAGAACAAGTCGTCAAAGCTTTGATATTTGGTTTCGCTGGTCCCACTCCCTTGTCGCTACCCCTGCCTGGTGGTTGCACCCTTCGAGAGGCATCGCTTGCGGTACAACAGGTCAGATCAACGTGTCTTTGAACTCAACATGCTAATTGTTTTGAACAGATTGAAAAGGCTGTAAAGGAATGGGAAACAGGACAATACCAACCAATTGGAAACGATGATATTGATATCATCAACTATTTCACTCAAGTGAAGGCTAATGCTTCAAGTATTTTCGAGATTTGGCATACAGATATGCCAGAGAAATGGGCTGATTTCACTTCTAGAGTGTATAGTACAGCCATCCAACACAACACAAAGGGTGCTCGTTCTTGGGTTATTCGAAACCTCTTAGATTAGCTTCCACTTTGTACTGATGTATATGCTACACTAAATCGACCTATTCTTCTATCATGCTATGTGCATTGTCGACGAACTAGAGCGAGCACCTGCAGTGCATCACTGTGACATCGCGACGACTAGTGACTAGTGACTACACATGCAGCCCAAACGAGCAGTCAAAGGAGTCAAGAAACCCTGAGGACCCACCAGGTGACAATAACGTGCACCACCGTGACAGAGCCGCCTGACGCAGCTATGAATGCAGAAGAATGAGGGTGCAGGCGCAGATTGGATCGAGAAGGTGGGGTGATGTCGTTGGATGTACGCTTGGAAGGGTTGGTTGAGGTTGAGGAGAGCACGGATGACAACAGCGATGAAAAATGTCAACCAGAGGCGCCAGGCGAGCCTCCTGATGAGGCGTATGACGTTGTGATGGACCGGAACAAACGGTTATGAAAAAGATTGTTGTTCAGAGTGGTATCTCACCTCTTTCCTATGGACATTATGCATGACGAACGCCAACGGAGTTGCCAGTGCTTGCTTCTATCTATTGCATATCACCTACTAAAGATGTCTTTGCGCCCGCGTCATCTCGTGCCTATTCCTCGCGTGCTCAATGATAAATAGCTTCACTGTGATCTAGGCATGAACGTTAGCCCTGTTTGTGCTTGTGATGGACACGAGAGTCCTAACCTGCACAGGAGACAAGAACGCACCCCACTCATGCACCAGCTTGGTAAACATGCTATACGGTCCACACTTACATATGACCATTCATTGCAATCAGCGCGCATCCATCGTAACATAACCTGTCTCCGTCAAATCCTTGCTGGTTAGCGTACAGGTACACTCCGCCGACCTATCAAATCGATAAGCTTCCAGAGGTATGGCTGTCGACGAGCGGAGCTATGCCTCACCTTCAAAGTTGCCTCTTTGATCAGTTCAACGCAGGTGTAAAGCTTGCGGAGTTTGTGAAGATCTCCATGCCATCAAGTCCCATGGAAATGTGTGGGTTGACAATGGTGAACCTTTAGATTGAACTCCAGAGGCTTGTCGCCTGAGTGGCAATATCGCCGCATCAGACCTAATTTCGAGATCCGCCCGACCCCACGATATTGATTTGTGATTGTTTGCACTGCTGTAATAGCTGTGGACACAGCCGCTGATCTGCGTTTGGGACTCTGAAACTGGACAGCAAATTGGATCACACCAATATGTTGAAATGGAAGGATGAACGGAAGCGAGGCTTGGGAAGTGGCGGGAATAGATCGCAAGCTTATTTGGATCGTTTGACATTGCGCTGATCAACCAAAATGCCGTCGTCTGCCACATGGAATCAAGTAACCGTAGAAGATCATGAGCCAGACGTGAGCTGGGAACACCGAGTCGTAGATGTCCATCTCTTGTGTGTTGAATGGGATCGATTGGCGTGTATAGGATCTACGTATGTCGGACGGAGTCGACGTGCAATAAGCATCGACGGTCTGATCAACCATCAAAGGCTATATGACTTACTTTTGATATTTGTATGCCCATACATGCACTATGAAGGCCATCACGAAGAGGATCGTCCAACCTGCAAAGGCTTGAGTGCGCTGCTGGAATCGAGGGCTATCTAATAAAATACCAATGAAGAGGCAGCCGATGATCTGGGAAACCCAATACACAAGGTTGTTCAGCGATCGTGTGCGAATATTGAACAATGTGGAATTGTAATAGTTGAATTCTACAGTTTGTCGTGTCAATATTCGTGTTTGATATAGACCCAGGTGACTTATGCCAGGTAAAAAAAGTAGTTGCTCGCAAAGAACATGGGAAAGAGGAGGAGGATGGCCGGATCGGATTTGACGACAACCCAGAGGTTATGGAACTCGGAACTCCTAGAAGTAGATTGAGGAGTGACGACTTTAGTTCCATCAGTACGCATCATCTTGTTCGGGTCAGCCATGAGCCTGAGGAGCAGGATGATAATTCCGATGAGTGACAGTATTAGAATGCCGATCTAGAAGAAAACAATCAGCTCCAGGCCAGATGTAGTTGTTAACCGAGAACCTACGTGTCTCCCATTTCAAGCTTTCTTGACCTCGCATCAAGCCACTCCCTCGAAAGAGGTGGCAAGCTCGCGTCGATAGGTGGAATGTGTGGAACAAGCACATTGACTTGGTTCAGAGCCACCCCGACTGTGCTACATATGTCTCCATAGGGTGATCATCGGAAACGCCAATCTGGTTGGTTGGGAGATGTCAACATAATCAACAGAGTTACCGTCGAGTTTTGCAAGGGAGCAACGACGTTCCAGTGGATTGAGGATCAGAGGGCGGGGGGTGGTGCAGGAGGGATCGACCATGTCCGGGGAGATCCCGAACCGGTGATCGTGAGCACGCATGACCGTGTCATAGAGCTAAGAGCCTAAGATTAGAGTGTGCGTCACCATTAGCAAGCTCTGAGAGAAAGAGAATCGGGGACATACCCTAGACGGGGGCTTTGAAGGAAGGAGATGCGTGGCCATGGTTGGGTCAAAATAGTTCTTGAGAGGGTGGTCGTATCTGACTCTGCCATCCAGGGCGGTGATGGGATGAACATACTTGAAAGGTCTTTCAGGTCGATCTGGAAAGATAGAAGAAGGAGTGGTAATCTGACGAGTGTTCATAGCGTGAAAATGGGGATGCCAGTGAGTGGTGAGGAATAATATGCCATGGAGGCAAACAAGCTAGATTTTATAGAGGAGTGGACATGTGGAGTGTGGACCAGGCAAAATCTGGGAACAATGCCCAGAAGTGGCAGCTGGTTGGTTGTCTGACGCTTTGAGCAGCAGTGCGCGCGCGCTTTGACGTTGGAAGGCAGACAGGAAAAGCAGAGAAGGACTGGGACGTACAATGGGCGATGGTCCAACCCTTGTTTGAAACAACGGGCACCCCTTGACCGGACACCAGGTGTTCATCGGTGGTCCCTCACAGTCATAAAACCCCATTAATTTGCTCGAACTATAGATGCAGATTAGCAAGAATTGCCCGAAGAGTCGTGACTCAGAGACATGTTCCCTTTAACCTGGCAATCAGAGTATAATGTATGTACTATGCAAATCTGATCATAGTCACTAGCACTTCCTTTCTTCCACGCATACCCCGCAAAACTTGGCCCCACAATCAAGGGCATGACACCCATCCACGGGCTCCAACCCTTCCTCTAACTCGAGTCATCGCGCCCGCCAACAGCCCTGGCACAAACAAATACCAATCCTCTTCCACACAATCATCGCACAGCAACATCGGATCGCACCTCCAGGTGAGCACGATTCACAGATGATTGAAATTTCAACTTCTCCTTCTCTCGACCAACAGATATCATTGGTGCACCCATCAGCAGGCCCACCTCGGCCCTCGCTGCAGTCCAAACATAGCATTGGGTTTGCAGCGTGTGCTCTGTCACTGCTTGGCATTCCACGAAAGTCTTTCATTGGAGACTGGTACCTGTATTGGCATATATTTGGGTCAGCCTTGGCACCACCCCAGTTCGTTGTGACAAAACCAGAGATTGCAATCAGGACATTGGCCAAGCGATATGACGAACTGCACATCTTGCAAGCAAGGTAGACATACGGAAACATGCTCATGACAGAAGCATGATTGGAAGGGAAGCAATCGAGAAGCGGGACAATGAGTGTTGCGGAAAATGAAGGCTTGACACGAGGTGCATGAAGCTATTCGTCTTCCACACAGTGGACATGGTTTGTCAATGAAGTGAAATTCTTTGTGTACCTGGTCAGGAAAAAGCCCATAATGATTAAGACGTTTGATAAAGTCCTAACATACACATACATTCGTCAGGATTAACTCAAGGGAGAAAAAGGAGCATCATCCCACCTGCCAAGCAGACGCCAGCAATGCAGCATGGAGGAGGGGTATGGGTACGGGTTGTGTCGTTCGGCACTCGCATGCAAACCTGTACATTATGCAGAACACGCCACATGATAATCAGGTTCTCCGAGGTTGTGAGATAAATAAATATGATCGAGAATGTCCAGGTCCAGGACTCGTGATACTAACTCTGGGGTCTGGACATGACTTTGGACGTGAGGATTGTGATCGAATAGGTTGAGCTCTTTGGATGTTGCTCCGTGTGCTACGAGGGAAGGGTGGTAGTGGTGGGTGGTCTAGGGGAGCATGAAGCGCAACCCTAGAGCTAGGTCTGTGTGCGAGAAGAGGATACTCGGGCGGTCAGGTCTTCTTGCTCGTCCGTCTGACACCCCTCATCGAGGATTAGGGTCGGGTAACCAGCCGTAGAGGATAACGGTCTACAGTACGAGTAGGGGCAGATAAGAGAGCGGGATATTAGTGGTTTTGAGCCTGCTTGAGCCTGCGAAAGCTCTCGTCACTGGCAGGGGGCTCCGCTACCCCTACCGCTGCCCGTCTGAGGCCGTCTAGGGTTCCAACTACCAATCTTAAGCCCTATCAAGGGAGTTGTCCAGGTCACAGAGGCGCTAGTGGCATGTGAGGGCATGACCCCAGATAGATTGGTTGCAATTTGGGGTAATAACGAGTGGGGAGGAGAGAAGCTTCCTGCTCGAAGATGGTGGAGGGGGAAGGAAGGTGGGGGCGATTCCCACAGGTCAATCGGGCAGGGAGAACCCTTTACTGAGAGTGGGCGGGCAGAGCGCAAAGCGCTCTGCGGCCTGGGACGGGAACACGAGTTGCCAGGTATGGTGAGCTGCAAGGAGCAGGAATGGGAAATGGAGGCAGGGTGTGGTGGGTGTGTGCGCTGAAATGGTCTCGGACGAGCGCTGCAAGGCAGATGAGCGACGTGGTGGAGGTGAGAGAGGAAGTGCCAGTGAAGCGATGCCTCTCGCTTGTGTCGCTGTCCAAAGACCTTGCACCTTGGCTTCACTCGTGCCTCACTATACCACATCCGACCCATGTACCAGATATATAGACTGAGCTTGCAGTCACAGATGATATTGCTGGCAAACAAATATCAATCTCGAAGAATTTTGTGTAGCAGGGTTTTCTGGTGCCGATGTCCCCGGTGATGACATATTTCTCAGGATTTCAACGTAGCAATTGACTTTAGAGCACCAGCCTAAACACACGGGGTGAAGCGACATTGGGAACTTGTTTATCTTCGGTTACATAATTTGTTTGGCAGGTTTAATGCGCGGCCAATGACTAGCTTTTCAGACTGTATAGTTTAACAGCTACCACCAGCGTGGGGGCAGAGTAGGTGCCAACGCAAGCTCGGTCCCAACATGAAACAATGCCACGACATCCGTGATTGGCACATTGTTTTTCCAACATCAATCAATCTCTTGACCGGTTCTCATCGGTGGCGAGTCCAAACTTTGCTTTGTCAGCCCTTCCATTCACATCATTATTATGATCCCTTGTCGTGGGGGTGACCTGGACGACCAGCCTAGAGAATGTTCAGCTGATCCACTTTAATCGAGCAGGTAAAATGCTATCCCGCGGAGGTTCAGCTTCTTCTCCGACTTTGCACGGGTTTCTGGTTTCGCCACAACATGAGAATGAGAGTCTCCGTTCTCCTTTCCCCATCAAAATTATTTTTTCTGTTCTTATTCCTGACTAAGGACCCCACGCACCCACGCATCAAGTGCCACCAACCTTCCGGGGGAGGCCTGGCGTGTGCTCTTCTGGATTGAGGGTGCCGTGAACATCATTCTCCCATTCACGAGCAAGACATTGCACTTCCCTCACGCCGGCATCAGCGAGAAATTATATTGTCCATTCGATGACACCAACAACGTCGAGTTTGTAGTGTCTAGTGTACCACAGGGCCACTGGGAAGTTATCCCATCTTCATAGCTGTTTGTAAGCTTGCAGAGTACACAACCGGCAATGGGAATCTTGCAGACTCCATGTTTCCGCTTGTCCTTCGCCTGCTGGAGCACGTTCCTCCTTAGAGGGTCTTTGCCATGGCGAAGGTGGCAAGGAGGATTGCCCAGATCTTTGAGGCGCTCACTTGCACACAGCATCAGCAAGACATCCGGGCTCTCGAGGCTCCAAATTATAACGAGACCTTCTCCTTTTGTACGCGCGAGATGCTCAGATGGCCCTCCGAGGTCGTAGCATCTTTCAGGGAGTCTGACGGCGTTGCTATCGCCCTCCGTCGAGCGAACATCTCTCATACGAAAGCCCACAACCTTGTTCTGACAACTTTGGTGAGTGACTGCTGTTCCATCAGTGACATTCCATGCACATGTTTTTCACAAAGCCTTCATTCTTCGGGCTTGCTTGACCAGGCCCGCCCTCGCGGAATTGGAAGCACGTAAGATGCTGGGTCAGCGGGCTGCTAACTTGGTCTAAAAACCCCGCTGAAGGATTAAACCCCCAGGCAGCGCTGATGATGATGCGCTGGCGGTTATGCATATGATCCAGTGCCTTGCACGGCATCTTCATACTGAGCAGTGGTGAATACAATGCTCAAGACACGTGCATACACATACCCCAAAGTCTTTCCTCACCGCCAACTGCATGCCTAGGCTGTTTTTCTGCCGTGTGTTCGATGCTCATGATGCAGATTGACATGATGGAAAAACGGAGACTCGGACCTACTTTTATTGCGAAGAAAGATCACATGCATCTCGTGTTCATTGGTAACTGCTACTCAGTACTACCATAGCACTTGGGTCAAATCACATACGTGCACACCGTGATCATCTCTACGGCATTATGTAAATCAAACTCTCAGCAAGCTCCTCTCAAGCCACTGTTCGGTGGGTCAAACTCTGGGCCCTTCTAATCACCATCGCCGACCGCCTATTCTTGGTAAGCGCCGCTGGCGCTTCTCATGATGGCATGACTAGTAGTACCCCACACCTGAAAGATACCATACAACCGCACTGGGTATCGTTCAGATCATATCAATTCCGAGTCACCCATGGTGTATAGGTTACGGGTATCGCCAGAGTGCCCTTGACAGTCGAATGGCATCGGCATCGGCATCGAACTCATCCTTCTTGCACCTCATTCACATTGTTTGACAGTTTCAAGACGCTGGAAAGTGTCACACAAGATCAAGAACGTAAGGTGCCACCACTTTCTTTGCTGATTGCAAACGTCACGAGAAACCTGAACGTTTTCAAGTTGATTGGATGTGCTCATGAGCGAGCACAACCACACTTCCTGTCTTCTGATGAGAATGATTCAACGGTTCATCCGAAACCACGGTATAGACAATTTTTGCCATCCTGTATATGGCTCCCAATTACCAGTTATGTTGGATAGGATATTTGCAGGCTGGGTATAAATACAGGTGCAATTTTCCCCTTCATCAGCAAAACATCCGCTTGCTTTTCCATCTTTCCAGCTGACAATTGGTCAACCTGCACTCACATCATGTCTAAATCGACTGCTACATTCGTGCTGAGAAATTGTTTGTTCCAGCTCGGGTCATCACATCGTTAGAGTAGCGCTGATTTTCATTCCAAGATCCCGACGACGATGCTCTCCAGCATCCTGAAAAATATCCCAAAGTGCTCTCCTTTGTATGTCATACCTTGCTTCTGCTCAAATGCCCAGAGTGGTGAAGCTAACACGTCATACATATTCAATGTAGTGCCCAGACATATTGCCAAGGTATGGGATGGATCACGACCAAGGCACGCTCATAGATCCCGCCAGCTTGCGCGGTTTCTCGGGCTTGCCAATCATCGGGGGTGAAGTCAACAACATCTACGTTCGAGGATATGGCTCTGGCGGGCCCTACATCGCTTCCTTGTGGGTCATGCCGAGTGAGCTGATCTTGTGGCCCCACGTGTGGCAGAATGCGGATGCGGCTGTCCCTTCTGGTCCTGTGGTGATCCAGGGTGGAAAGGACCAAGGACCATGTAAGTATCTTGGGCACCTTTTGTTCGTGAGCGTTATTAATTTCATAAATGATAGATGCTTGTGATAGACCTTTCCAGTTCCGTCCATCCCACATGATGGGAAACACATACTCCTTGGTAGCCAATGTGGTTGAACATGATGCTAATCAGCAGTGGCAGGGGCCACAAACGTTGGATCTGAAAAACTTTGGTGTAGATGACTTTGTCCACTTCCTATCCAAGGATGAAACATTTGCTTTCTACAATGTGAAAATTCAATGCTCGTTCCCCAGAGAAGACTGATCTAACTGTTTCTCATTACCCCAGGTAATCGTAGCAGACCCTACTCTGAGGCAGGTTTCCGCAACCACTCGACTCCGTTTGATTGGGAAGTTGCCCGTGCTGCTCACTTTCCGCCTCGATGTATGTATGCTTGTTGTTTTATGCACGTACACAAACATCTGGATGCGTTTTCATCTTTACAGTGGAACACTGGTACTCCAGTCCATCAGCAAACCAGCCTTCAGCTAGACAGTACTGGACAGTACTGGACAGAATCCCTAGGCTGACAGATACCCACAGCAAGGTTCCTAACTGGCTAGATCTGGACAGTTACCCCACAGACTGTGACAGACTAGGACAGAGTGTGACAGAGTTGTGACAGAATCTGACAGAGTCTGACAGAGTTGTGACAGTGTGACACAGAGTCTGACAGTGTGACACAGAGTCTGACAGTGTGACACAGAACCTGACAGAGTTGTGACAGTGTGACACAGGGCCTGACAGTGTGCTCTAGATCAATCTAAATATAGCCAGATAGCTCAAGCAATGCCAATTTCAAACATATGATCAAATCAGATTCATTGACAACTACATACTATTTACATGATGTACTACTCTAGACATACTACTGACACATAATGAAGACAGACTTACCATGATAATCACCATCTACAATGACAACACAAGAAAAAAAAGTTAGTGACAAGTCAAACATCAAGTTGAATGTACTTACCACAACTACCAATAGTGTCTGGATAACATAGCAAAAAAGAACAAGTTAGTGACTGAGTCACATTGGCACTGAGTCACACTTACTTTATGATGATGAGTGATGAGTGGTGAGTGGTGAGTGGTGAGTAGTAAGTGGTGAGTGGTGAGTGATGAGGAGATGGTAGTGGTTGAGGAAAGAGAGAGTGTGGGAAATAAAATTGAAGAGTGCTGGGTTTAAATACCTGGTGGCTGCTGACTTTGAATTTTACAATTTGTAAGCATGTCCGCTTTTTTCAACATCAAGTGTGAGAATTTATTTACATATGAAGCAAGTGATGTCAGCAACACAACACAAATTTCACTAAGTCTTTCTGCTCCATTGCTTAACACATTTTGCTACACTTTGTTGCCACACTACTTACCACACTCTGAAGCATGATCAGGCACACTAACCAGATACTAACTAAGCATAACCAAGCACACTAACCAGACACTAACCAAAATCAAGCATACTAACCAGACAATAACCAAGCTAGGATACTAACTAGCATGGCCTGATACACTAACCAGACCCTAACCAGGCATGACCAAGCACACTAACCAGAGTGATGAAAGGCACACTAACCAGGCACTAACCAAGCATAATCAAGTACACTAACCAAGTACTAACCAGACATCAACCAAGATACCAGTCCACAACTCGATCGCGTGGGAATTTCATGCTTAGTAATGGCTGTATCGGAGGTAGCGCAGAGTGTTGCCTTTCATATGAGCCACTAATCACGTGATTCCGTCCAGATGCGGCAGAGATACAGCTAATTTGGTATCAAATGTCATTTCTGAATAGATTGTCATTGAACATTTGTTGTTGTAAGCCAGAAATTTGCGGTGGGAAAATCATGTGATCATGGAAGTCAATCATGGGAATATTTCCCTCTAATCACCTTTATACAGTTTGCTATACTCCAAGCACAATCAAGTACACTAACCAAGCACTAACCAGACATAATATACCAAGAAAGCAGTCCATAACTTGGTAGTGTGGGAATTTCATGCTTAGTCATGGCTGTATCGGAGGTAGCATGGAGTATTACCTTT
>JBBPLL010000206.1:0-45780 GCA_038089755.1 Leccinellum rugosiceps | reverse complement strand
AGGGAAGTGCCTTCATTAAGAGCGGCAGAGCGCGAAGCACAATATCAAGAAGCGCGAAGTCGCATATTCGGTGAAAAGTTGGGAAACACGAGGGGGAATGCGAGTTCTGTGTCGATTTCAAGAACGAGCTCTGCTTCGGGCGGGGCCGCAGTGGTGGTGCGGGAACCACTTGGGCCTACATCGGAGACGGATGCGATGGAGCCGGGAAATGGACAGGATAACGCCCGCGGCGGGTCGGGTCGGCCCGCGAAGGGGTTTGGGGAGAGGAGAAGAGGGAGAAAGTAGGAGGGAGAAATAAACCGGAGGTTCATGTTTTTCTGCTGTATTCTGTAGCGTGCAATCCTATGTGCCCGCGACAGCATTCGGTGACCTTGTGCAAAATCAGCGTCAAATTGACAGGTCGGGACAAGTAAATATGACATTATTCACTATGACCTCCATGAGCATTCAGCCAGTTCATTTGATATTTAGGAATAATAGTACCTTCCAGTTATCGGGAGAATTCAATCTTACTGAATCCGCGCAAACACGAAGTGAACAAATTGACTTGGAATACATACTTAGAGTACTGAAGCTACGAAGGCCAATGCTGGAGATGTCGATTGCATCCATGCAAACACGAAGCAAAGATCCAGCACCCCCCCCTCGGAATGTGAATGAGCCAAGGCCGCAAAGTATGTTACAATATTCATCGGAAGAAAAACATCATGTCTTGCCATCCTTCCCCTGACCATCAATCAGGCAGAAGAACCCCGACACGAATCTTCTCCTCTGACAGCCTCAAGCTGCATTTCCTCCCCACCCTCCTCACCCGGATGGCCACTCATACCCGCGAACGCGATCCCAGAGACAGACTGATCCCGTCCAGCAATGTTCCCAGAGATCCCAATGGCATTATCCAACCGACCAAGGTTGTCCTTGACGAATAGCTCACGCATGCTAATCACAAATCGGGGAACGATAGGATACATAGTGATGGTGTCAAACAATTCGAGGATCCGGACAGGTCCAGGGGTCAACGCCAGGCCACCGTTTAGTAGTATCGCTGCGGGAATATTTTGGAGCAAAGTTCTGTGTCGTGGCAAAAAACAAAACTCAATGAGTAGTGGACTGCGCGTGCACGGACCACCACTATGAGCGAAGATATGATGAACGACGTACACAAAGAAATAAGCGACACCCTCCCTGACGATCAAGGTCATATATCGGTTGGGCTCCAAACGCCTCGTCGCGTTGTAAATCGTGATTGATTGCTTCGCCAATGGAACAAGAGCAAGGATCAATAATAGAAGATCGAAGAGAATTAGGTAGGTGACCACATATTTCTTGTAAGGGCCGATCACCGGAAACATCTCAGTGCAAAACGAGTAGTCGAGCACTTTGCTGATTCCAACTAAATGGAAGGCAGAAGGGGTTACGTTTACATGTCTACTCATCAATATAACTGGGTGGAGTCATACCTGTGGCATCGATATCTGGATTGTAAAAGATAGCTATCAAGACGAGATCTAAAACTACCTTGACCGTATAGCAAAGCAGAAGAACAGTAAGGATGGCTTTTGAGCGATTCCACATTGCATGAACACGCAGAACCATTAACACTGATCAAAGTCAAGACATCTCAATGAAATAATACAATAACAACCACCTAACTCACATGATGAGGCACAAGCGAATGCAACACCTGCCCAATCCCCCGAGTTAGTGAAACCAGTACCTTTGGATGTATAGACAGGATATCCTGGTTAAGCATAGTCAAGGACGTGGATTAACAATGCTTACACCTAACCGATCATGAACATGGATACTAAGTCAATGAAATGAAAACACGTACGTCTATCACCAGAGAATATTAATATTCTCGTTATAAATCGGTTTCATCTATTAAAAGATAAAACTAACATTTACGGGTCCAGGCAAGAACGTGGTTCCAACTTGGAATAAACATGTTATTGTAGCAAACCTTCACTGATTGTCTGAACGTACAAATCGATAATCTCCTTGGAATCAAATCAAAAATGAATTGTACTTTGCATGATCATGACTGACATTGCAAGATAGATACCAGCATATCGGCGTGAATGCAAATGGCAGTATCTGGATAGAGGATGAAAATATTAGACCGAGTCACCTGGCAGGATGCGAAGCTTTTATTACCACCCAAAGCACGAGTCGGTAATACATCCAATTTTCCGACATAGCGCAGAGGTGCAGCAATGCCATCAAGAGCTTTGTCGCCCGCAGTCCACAACAAGCAAACGAGGCATACAAAGGCAGCGCATGATGATGATATCATCTAGCATCCATCTCCATTTCCTACAAGGATCGTAATGCGCGATTCCTCTCCTTGGCTGGAATTATTTTCGTAAACCAAAGCAATCTTCTGAAATCAGGTTGCTACGTCTGTCAATAGAAACGACTACATACATATATCGCGATGCGCCCGGTTCAGAGGACAAAGCGGTTGGTGTGATCGCGCCAGCCATCGACGGTGATGGAAACGACATCTGATGACACTGCCTTCCCTCTTCGCAGGATACCAGGCACAGAGGAGCATGGCAATGGGAAACGGTATCAGTTCAATATCGAGGATGTCCGATGCGTCGTTGATCAGGTTATGGTAGGTAATGCGGGCTGTTCCGCCGGCGGGCATCCTGCCTCGATTATTGGATGGAATGAGATGAGAACGGGGTCAGGAGATCCGTGGTAACTGTTGATGAACAGAGCGCCGCACGCAGAGAGGGCTTGCCAATGCATTCTCAAACGAGCTGGAACTTGGGGTGCTAAGTGGGTACTGGGTGCTCCGACGGCACGAGCAAGAGTGGCACCTGGGATCAAGATCCACTGGTAGGGTTACAGTCTTTGATGTCCAATCGCTTACGGCCCCACGCGCATCGCCTCATCGATTCAGATGGGCACGTCTACATTTCATTTGATGGTGCGGGACTTATATAGGAGAGCGGACGGGCTGGGTCGACGTCGGGCGCAGAATCTGAGGCAGGCGGCAAAGGTAAAGGCAAAGGCCGTGCGCGGTGACGCTGAAGACGAGGACTAGGAGCCAGAAAAATGAGAATGGAATTGCGAGTTTGTCCAGACACGACGGTATACTGCTCCGGGTCGGGAAAGAGAGAAGGGGAAGCCGAAGCACGAAAGGGTGAGGAAGACAACACCAAGCCACCAGTCCGTTCTTCGACTCGCCATGCGCTTCGTGCCGATCTTCCTGTCCGCATGGTATTTTCCGTCGGACGGCTTCGTGCGCGACGTCGTTCTCCTGGCCCACTTGTCCCTACTGTCCACATGCGCGCGCAGTAATTTGAACTCAATAATAAGAAAGGGCCGATGCCAGAGCTCATCTTCGCGCCTGCGAGCACAAGCCAAAGTCCCCTCCGCCGCTTGCTTGCCGCACTCCAATCGACGTTGCGTATCCTGAAACGACCATCTCCGAATGCCAGCGGTACCAACATGAGAACATGTTCATCTGCCTTGTTGTCCTCATGCTCGCAGGGGCTTTCCGCGGGCTCTTGTTGCAACTCGGGGAGTGACGTCCCCGGGTCCGAGGGGCACGCTGGCAGAGCGCGAAGCACTGTATGAAGAAGCACGAAAGGTGAGAAGTTGGTGGGAAACACAACGAGCTCTACTTCTTGCACGTGACCTGCTGATTGCGCGTTACGAAGAGAAAAAAAAAAGGACGAGTCGCCAAATTCTCCAGTTTCAGCGATGGCCAGTGTTGCCGTCCTCCCCGCCCTTCCGCAAAATTGGGCCGCGTCGGACTCGCCGGCTGCTCAGACCCTCGCTCGTAAGTCGCATCGCAAGAAACGGTCCTCTCATATCCTGCCACTCACGCCGGGACGACCGTACGCCAGCTCTCGTTGAGCGCAAACTCATTCCAGCTGGATCCGCATACCTTGCACACGTGCGTCGCGCGCTGTACAACCTCTCCTTCGATGCATATGACAAGCTGGTCGAGCAAGACCGCTTGCGGATCGAAGCGCTCCGTGCGG
The DNA here is from genome assembly GCA_038089755.1 of Leccinellum rugosiceps. Lineage (NCBI taxonomy): Eukaryota > Fungi > Basidiomycota > Agaricomycetes > Boletales > Boletaceae > Leccinellum > Leccinellum rugosiceps. The sequence continues at coordinate 41,779 of JBBPLL010000206.1, read as the reverse complement.
ATGGACTGAACGGCGAAGACGATCTCGGTGTTGGAGATGAGGAAGAGTCACCAGAGCTCTTGTTGCTCGATCCCAAGGAATGGAAGGTCTGTTTCTATCTCTATCTTTTTTCCCCTCCGTCTTGGGCCTGTCGGCCATGGGTTTCCTTTCGTCGTTTTCGACCTTGTTGTTCTGTATCTCGTTTTCAGATCGATGCTGACAACGTGCGTTCATAGAAACAAGATCACTACCAGGTTCTTGGGCTCTCTCGATTGCGCTACAACGCCACGCCCGAACAAATTAAAATTGCCCGTACGCGTTTGCACACCCCTCGCCCCGCTTGATCCTGATCCATATCACCTCCCTCCACGCTCTCTCCATGGGTTTTGGTTACCGTCCCTATCCACCGTAGATCGCAAAAAGGTGCTCAAACACCACCCCGATAAGAAGGCCGGTCTGTCTCACACGACCAATGATGACGCCTTCTTCAAATGTATTTCAAAAGCCCATGACGTGCTCTCAAACCCTGAGCGACGCCGACAATTTGACTCGGTCGATCCCCATTACCTTGCACTCGAAGAGGATGCACCGACAGCCGCAGACTTCAAGGGCAAAGCCAATGACGTCGACTTCTTTTTCAAGTCGTGGGCCTCGATTTATGAGATGGAATCACGCTTTAGCAAGAAGACGCCAGTGCCGCTGTTGGGATCATATGATGACCCCAAAGACAAGGTGGAAGCGTTTTACGACTTTTGGTACAACTTTGATAGTTGGCGGTCGTTTGAATATTTGGACAAGGAGGTGAACGAAGGAAGCGATAGGTTGGTCATAGTCCTTTCCGTTTCTTTCCTGCGCGTGTGAGGCGGAGGTTGACAGACGGCGTTGGGATACAGCCGCGACGATAAGCGGTACACGGAAAAGAAGAACAAATCTGAGCGCGCGCGACGGAAGAAGGAAGATACGGCCCGGTTGCGCAGCCTCGTCGATCTCACGCTGAGTTTGGATCCCCGCATCAAGAGGATCAAACAGGAGGAAAAGGAGGCACGGGAGGCGAAAAAGAAGACCAAGGGAGGGATCTCCGCAGCGGAGGCCAAAGCCAAGGCAGAGGAGGAAAAACGAAAAGCAGAGGAAGCGAAGAGAAAGGAGGAAGAGGAGGAAAAGGTGGCGCGTGCGGAGGCCAAGAAGGCAAAAGCAGCCGCAGCAAATGCGGCCAAGAAAGCAAGAAGGCAGCAGCGCGCGACGGAGACAGAGGCGTCGTGAAAACGAGCTGGCAACCACACCATTTTGCATTGGAACGACGCATGGCTCTCCCCCCGTACTACCCATGGCTTGAACGTGTTGTTGGTGCTTGTTTTGAGAGTGCGTGCGGCCTCGTGTCGGTTGGACCGACGCTGTCTAAGTTTGAGAAATGTTTCTATATCAACGACATGCATCGACCAATGGCGGTATAGCCTTGATGAGTGAGGTGACACGCAGGCGAAAACGTTTCTGAAAGGAAGGGAGATCGCGAGGCAGGGAGGTGGAACGGCAGGAGTGACGTGAGCTGCCCAAAAGTACACTTCAGGTTGCTATTTTTATCACGCTTGAAAGGGTCTCGAGAAGTAGACAAAGTACGCATGCGTGACACGACACCCGTCCTTTGGCACAAATCACTCAATCATCATCTTGTCACACTCCGCTGTCACTGTCACTGTCACCCCTGTCACATTTGTCACGTCTCTGTATCTGATTTGTACTTATTTGTTTGCTGTGGCTTGAGCATCCACAAATCCAGTACTCCGATTAAAGGCGAGCTCGCTCGTCAACGACCGCCCTTTCTTGCATGGTGTTTAAATACCCTCTCTCCGTCGTATCGATGGTCTGTAGTTCATAGCTCGTACGCTCGACGTCGCGGGCGGTGTTGAACCACCATTCCGTCCGGGCGTGCTCAATAGTCATACTCATTCCCGCACATCACTCCCCCAGTATGGTGCGTCCTCCTCGTTCTCGATTAACATCCTACCCACCCCCACCCCGTTCATATGCAGGTTCTCGTCAACGATAAGAAGTATGCGTGGTAGGTCCCTACCTCCCCACCCTCCGCACGTCTCATCGATCCTCCGCAGTGAAACGTGCATAAAGGGACATCGGTCCTCGGCTTGTAAACACACCGATCGTTCCTTGTTCGAAATTAAGAAAAAGGGTCGTCCCGTCACGCAGTGCGAACACTGCAGAGAACTCCGTAAAACAAAACAAGTGCATGTCAAATGTCTGTGTGGCGTACAAGAAGCATCCTCCAACACACTCTTGGACCCCTCCCATTATAAAAAGGGTACGCCTCCGTATTCGTCCGATGACCTCCCTCACTTCTTGCCTTGCCATTCCTCAGGGGTTACCAAATTACCCACCGTTGCTGCGTTTCCTCACGGTCTACCTGATGACCTGGAAGCAATCGCTATATTACCCGCAGTGTCTGACGGATCGATTGATTCTGACCATAGCGGTAGGCCCGACGCGCCATCCTTTGACCACCCCAACCTACAGTATTGACTTTTCACAAGGTGAAACGTCTCCTAGCGGCTGTAGATGTACCAAAGGTGAACAGTGCGACTGTTGTACGCTTCGCAAACCTGCTGGCCGTCGTCGCCCCTCTGTTCACCACCAAGATGTAGTCAAATCAGAGCGACACCATCACCCCCATCAGCACACTCATCACACAGAATTATCTCGTGGTGACGGGGATCCTCCTCCTCCTCTTTCTTCCCATGTCCTCGCTCGCATTGCAGAGCTTCGTCCCGTCCTCCCTCGTCCACCTCGCAACGATGGTCCACTCCATGACCCTTCTTCCAGTATTCCTCACAGTCATAGTAACCGCCACCACACACACGAAAACATGTATTTCAGCCCATACGGCAGGGCCTACGAGCACATTCACACACCAGATCACTTCGAAGCCAAATCCACATCGAGAACTGGGGACGCACGTGCGTCACCAGTACGTCATCAGTCACCTTTCCAGCAGAATGTGCTTCCAGGCACACCATCTGGGTTTGATGCGTGGCAGGCTGCGCCGGGTGTCTTTCCTTCCACATGCACCTGTGGCGACTCTTGTCGGTGTCCGGGGTGCAGCCAGCACAACAACGCGTCGATTGCACCGGGTGGCGCATACGCTACATGTACAAACCCCGCATCATGCTCCTTTTGTCTCGATTGCACGATTCTTTCTTTACCATCTAGTTCCGCGCCACCGAGCAGCGACCCTCCATCGGACTCCCAAACACGGGAATTCGAAGAGTGGCTGAGACAGATTGCTGTATCGCCCGGCGCGGCCACGGCGAATGCAGTGGGAACGACAGCCAGTTTTAGCTCATACGAACTTTCGATGAACCCGATGGCTACATTCACTACTCCGAACCCGAATACGAACGATGCAGATTCTAATCCCAACTCGGGTTCCAATCCCCATCAGAGTCACGCGCACTCTTCTCAGCATCCGTCTTCGGCGGACGGACGCTATCATGGCCGGTGCAATCACTTGAGCGGCACGTGTTCCTGTCCGGCGCAGTGCTGTGGAAATAGCCAAGAATGTGAATGTGATCCACGATGCAGTGGCGGGTCTCGGTCTACTTCTGGACCACGAGCAATGTATGCTGCCTCGGGGGAACGCAAAACGTACTGCAACTCGCTCAAACCCTTGGACCCATCCTCTACGAGCTCGAACACTGGAAGACGCACTGGATCGTTCCGTGTACCGGATTACATGACGATGACGACGGTTCGAGATGGGTTGACAGCGAGTGTTGTGAACCGGTCAAGTCCAGGAGCAGGGGCTGGTACATCGGCAGCATCGATGTACCCAGAACTGCCGAACTATCTACCAGCTGGGGACGCGCCGAGCCGGTCGTCCTCATCCTCTTCTTTGTCAAGTCGGATGTCTGGCCGATCCCCGATCAATACGGTGCGTCGGTCTTTGCTTTGCCTTTGTTTTGTCTGGTACTTACATTCCCCTGCGTCAGAACACATCCGGGGTATTTCATGGACATGGTGTATCGAGCGTGAGCTTGGGTTCTGGAAGCCGATCGCCTCAATCTCGCCCTTCAATTGCGACGGGAACAAGTGGAGGTGTGTTTGCGCAACCTCAGCCGATGCGTCCGCAGGGTTCGTCGAGTGGGCAGTATGGAGCATATTCAGGATTCAGCTCGATGCAGTTTCCACCACAATAACAAAGAGTTTATGCGACTGGTCTTGGTATCTTTTTTTTTTTTTTTTTCGATTCTTTATTGTTATCGACTGCCAGGATCTCGTCCAAAGATGGTGCCTTTTTTTTCTCGACTTCTTTTTGTTCATACTTAATATTGGGCGATTCGGATGTTCTTATCCTGACCCGTATCCTATTTGGTTTCTGTTGATGATACTTTGACATGTTTTTTCCAGTATGATGTATGTTTGGGGGTGAGGATGTGGCGTCGCGTGTGTGCCATTGACAGTCGAGGTACATATCATGAGAATGACGTCACTCATGTTCTTGTCGTTATCTGGCCTGATTGTATTTCACGCTCCGATGAAGAACTCGTCCATTTGATCTGAAAGGTTCCTCCGTTTAATCTCTAATAGACCCCAAATTGAAGCGGATGCGAACAAGTGAAGACCTATCGCTACGAACGGACGCCACCTACACTTGGGAGCCTCCTCCTTTCCCTCTCTTCTTCGAGTATGCGAGAATCTCTGGGTGATTCGGCACTGCACACGATAAGACAACATACTCACTTGTAAGTCTTGGTCTCAATTTTATTGGAAGCCATCATATAAGCGTACACATCGACTCATCAATGTAGATGAAACTGGGGGGACGTCAACAACCGATCAAAATGGGCGCGCTTAGGTCTAAGCAACTCGCTTAAGAATTCACGATCATACTACCGTTCGCAAAGTAGGCCACCACAGTATTCCACATCCCTCCCTGGGCCACGGCATGATTACATCAAAGATCCAGTATTGACATCGTCCGTAGTTTGCATTTTTGCTATAAGTGGGGTTGCGAACTTTCGTAGGAGCGTTGCCGCCTTTACGGTCAAACATACTACAGACACGATCACAACTGAGAAACCAGCCGGACAAATCCACGTTTTTGTCAACCACCATATATAGGTTCGTCAGAATCCAATCCGAATCCAGCATCAAGTGGATCGCTCAGCATGTCCCCTTACCTGCTGGTTCTGCTTCAAACACTAGATCTCCGGGAACACTGAGATGGGTTGAGACATCGAGTAATTTTACATTCACATTCACAAGATAATTGTACAGTAGCAGCCGAGATTGAATGTTACATCGCCACTATGTGATCCCATTTCGACTAAACACTAAATACAAGTCGGGTGTTAGCCTAGAACTGCAGAGAGTTGCCACACGCGCTCAATCGGATTGGAAACTGATTGGGTGGCACTCAGGCTCGCACGATTTTTCTCGACTTCGAGCAGCAGTCGCTCCAAAAACTGCTCGTGCCGACAACGTCGATTATCCCATCAGCGTAGTCATCGCGTTCATCCTGGGCTCGAGATATATCCTCATCGGTAGCATTGGTATCTGTACTTTGTATCACTACCTTAGCCCAGCGCATCAGAATCTGGGTGTAAGACAGAGGGTGACCCGGCCCAGACATCTGGAAAGCGTTGACGTTGAGCGCGAGCACTCGCAAGACAAATGATGATAATATATCACTCACTCTATCGTACATGGCTTCTCTCGTGCGAACATCCATGGTAACTTGGGGATAATAGGCCTGGGCAATTTGTTGTTGTACTTGTTGTATACTCAGTAGCGGCTGAAGCGAGCCATGAACATCAATTCTTTGTCATTATTTGGTTTGAACTAATCTCTGCTAGTGTGGCGGGGCCGGAGTCCTTTGGGACACGCTTTCGAACTTATCTTTCTCCAACATGCACTTGCCCACGAAAGCCCGTGAAAAATCAAAAGTCCGTTATCAGGTGCACAAAGCCACCGATTTGTCTGTAGTATTATGATAGTATGCAACCCCCCCGTCCTCGACCGGACAGGTCAAATCCAACTTGACTCAACTTGTCATAATATTTGCATGATGTCAGGACTTTCCGAGTCTCTACGGCGACCGAGATCACGGGCTGGTCATTATGTGATAGCATCTATCATCTGTCAGCTCGACTAAAGCTTGATGCGCCATGTGCATTGGCACTCAATCTATACCTTTGCATGCCTCGAGTGTCATTGCAAGCAGCACCTGAAACAGATTTGAACCCGCACGTCAATGGGAACGGGGATTTGCTGTGATAACTTACCATAACGGGATCGTTCCTCGCGTCTCGTTTCGTCGCATCATATCGTATCTTGCATATTGTCTCCGTGGACCCGATCGATGTGTTCAATGTGCGCCTCGGAAGTCTGAGACAAGGATCTCAGGCAAGAAGAGCGTAGGGATGCCTCTTCTTCGGGTGGCCAACGACCGGTACCACTACCAGTCTCCGCATTTTGCACGCACAAATGGCTCGATCCGTGACCGATTGATCACTGAATCAACGGATGCGTTCGGCTAGCCGCCCGGCCTGCAACGTGGTTCTGCAAACTGAAGCCGACAAGTCGAGAATCGCGGTGGTTGCCGGCGCCATGTGTGTTGTACCCAAAAAGATTGTGTCAGAGGTTCGGATCAACCTCGTGACACTTTCCCCCCGGAGTGTGTCGAGAAGTTCTATCCCGTTCAAGTAGGACGAGCGGACTCGCCGGCCGGGAGTGCACGGAGAGGCATCGTGTGTAATTGCATGCAATCGATTGAGAAGAGCCCGGGAAGGCCTGCCTGGCAGGTCTAAAACAGATTACCGCTCGCCTCGTGTAGCGTGGTTTCACTGATGAAGACCTTGTTTTCCTGATAAAGCTTGTACTGAAAATTTACCTCCGACTTTAGCTTGCTTCGCCGGCCGAAGGAAATCGATGATCTGAGACGTCTGGACTATGGGCACGAGAACATCAGTATCAGGCACACCATGTAGAATGAACGACATGATTAATCTTTCGTCCAGCAGACTTTTGTGTTCGTGGGTCTTCCTGGAGGTCAAGGGTCGTTAAGTTTCTTTTTTCTGTGGTTAGTCTGAGACCAGTGAAGTTATATGCATCGTTTAATTTACAGATGCTTTGGGTGGTTTAGAACTGGTTAGAACTGATAATTTTGCGCTTACCGTGTACCGTAAAAGATAACCTTTTTTCGCTCCCAATCGAAAGGCTCCGATAGGAGTAGAGGCCTATGTGAGTGCGGAAGACGGTAACGTCGTCAGTGCGCTTGCTGAAGAAAGAGGCCTGCGACTAGATACCTAGAATGTACAAAGATCCTTGAGGCTTTGCGTAACCACCGTAAATTGTTCAGACACAACTTTAGACAGGGATTGGACAGGACTCGAACCAACTTGTAGTGTACAACTTGATGTGTTATGGCGAGAGATCATTCATCCGAGTTATCCCATGGACGAAGGCACTGGATTGAACATTCTTTCCGGCCATGTCAGCACCCGGAATCTCAAACAATGCTAACGTCGGCCAGCTATGATTCAACAAGGACAACACCAAAACTACTTACGTGTCTTTGACTCTTTGTTCAACCCGTTCGAATGTCTGAAGGGCATCCGGTAAGATATATAAATTATTTGCAGTGAAGGTACTTGAAAAAAGAAGGGTGGAGTCAGTTGTAAAAGTTCGTAATATATATCCAAGAACTTTCGGAGAAAACACGACAGTTGGCGTCATCAAGGTTCAATGAAAAGAAGCCTGTATTAGGTATAATTGACGAGCTCTACACTTCGCTTTATAATCTGCTCCAGTGGCCATCTCTCGCCGTGGCCATGCTTGAGATCAAGGATGTCACCAACTTCATCGCACGCCTGCAGAATTGTGTCGATGTCGTCCTTGGTGTGTGACGCACTGACACAAAACCGCACTCGAGAAGTAACGAGGGGGGTGGCGGGATATGCGACGACGACAACGACAATCGGCGTCTGCCGAGTGCGCATCATCCGAGCAAAGGTAGCCATCTTGCCGGGATTATAGATGAGCAAGGGAACGATTGGGGAGAACGGGTGACCATATGTAATGAAACCAAGTTTCTTGAGGCCAGCATGAAGATACCGCGAGTTGAAAGCCAAACGACGAATGCGCATGCGAGCCTCCGAGCCGTCAGCGAGAGCTAGAGGAAGGGATAGCCATGAAGGGAGCGCTGAAGAAGGTGCCATTCCCGGGTGGACATCGTCTTCTGCAGGTCTGAGTGTCGAAACAGAACTCGAAGGCGACAGCGTTGAAGAGGGTTTCGAAGGAGTAGAAAGTGGAGTGGGATCAACGCCCATAATGCTGGCCATACTGGAGATGACCTGCGTAAGGACCGGTGGCGACATTGCCTCAGCGTACATGCCGGAATAACCACGGACACGAAGAGCGTCAATGAGTTGTTTTCGCCCGGCAATGTAACCTCCAGCTGCACCGAATGATTTCGTAAACGTCCCCATCAGGATATCGATGGATCGAGGAGCAATGTTAAAGTAATCGCAGACACCACGACCATGAGGACCGAGGGCACCAATAGAGTGGGCTTCATCCACAAACAAGTAGAACTGGTCAACTCGGTCAGCGGAATTGAAGCCTATTACTCAGGAATATTCTACCTTGTACTTCTTCTTCAGTTCAACAATCCGGGGCAGATCTACCAAGCTGCCCTCCATACTGTAGAGGCCTTCAACGATGACCAGGATCTTCTTCCACGGACGGTGGGTCTTGGGCTGACCTTGACTGATGACTTCCCGAAGTAGTGACTCCAGACTTTGCACGTCGTTATGTTTGAACATCCGGACCTGAGCGCCACTTGTCCTGACGCCACATCGGATTGACGCGTGGTTGAACTCGTCAGAAATCACGAGGGACCCTTTGCCTGCCAAGGCAGGGATAAACGTGGAGTTGGTCGCGAAACCCATCGAGCTGATTAATGAATCCTCCATGCCAACGAAACGCGCAACGAGAGCCTCAGCGGCGAGATGGAGCTCGTTCGAACCACCTTCTAAACGTGCGCCACATGCTGAAATGCCATATCGTTTGATCGACTCTTCTACTGCATCGGCACAACCGCCGCGCGCTTGGGCAAATCCAAGATAGTTATAAGAGGAGATGTTTAACGCGCGCGTTTTCGTGCCGGGGTATATCTGAGTGTAATTGCAATCCTCCGAGTACCGGTCATAAACGAGGATGGTACGTCCAGCGACGCCGGTGACGGGGTGGGAGAAGCAGTCGTCCATGCGACGCTTGAGCCGACGAGTGTAAAACGAGTCAAAATCTGAGTTTAGAGGTGCATAACCCTAGCACGTTCGTGTCAGAGAGACGAGAATGTAGACGATGAGGGATGGACATACATCGTAAGGCATGAGATGAGTAAAGTATTGCTTGGCAAAGCGTTTTCCAAAGAAATCACGAAGGTGGCCAAAGACAATAAGCATGAGGTAGCTGATGTATGTCGTGATTAGGATGTAGTAGGGAGGTTCTTCTATCTTGGGTTCAGTGATGGGGTTGTCGGGGTTGTGCTGTGAAACGCAGCGGTAGCTCTCGTTTGCGCAGTGACCAAATTCGGTGTGAACGGTAGCGAAAACTTGCTCGGAGGTGGGAGGGGTGCGAGGATACGCAAGGCCGGTGTTGTTCTCGTCATGTTCGTGCAGAACGGTGTCTTCTGAAGAGCTCGTTACAGAGGACGACGTAGAAAGTGCGGGGGTGGATGCGGGAGAGATATCGAATCCACGAGCACGAGTGTCGGCTTCGTGTACTGCAGAAAGGTAGGAGGCGGCGGTCGCCATGGAGGGGAGCTGACCGAGGGACCTCTTCTTCTTGAAAATAGAAGGGGCGGGGGAGGAGGAGGAGGAGGAGAGTGCGATCGGAGAGGGCATTTTCGAGTTCGTTTCCCGCCGTCGACGGCAACGAACGACGAACAAGTTTTCAAGCACACAAATTCTTTTCGCTAACTGTCATTTATAACACGTCAGATTACATCAGCAGTCAGCACACCCCCCCAAAAATCACACTCCTGTTTCGTCCGATCATACTTCAAGACTTTGAGAATCGGGCTATCGCCGCACGCTTTACTTTGGGGAGAGCAGACTGTGGGGCGGATGCTTGGAATGACTTGCCATCTCACGCTGTCTGAGTCTCGGCCCGAACTTGACAAGCATACAATCGATGTTCCCATCGAGCCTCGGATCGTCTCGCAACCCCAGTGTACGACATTGCAACGTGTGCCGAAAGTTTCCGGATAAGTTGTGTGCTGTACTGTGAGATGCTTCGTATCACTGGCTGTTAAGACAGGCCTCTTCACTAGAGGCAAAGTGTAATGATTGTCTTTTTCTTTTGTTTTCCTGTAACGTTTCACTTGTATCACATTTCACATTTCACCTGTCACATATTCACATCTTCACATATCACACACGTTGTAGTTAGTATATAAACCTGTCGTCTACCATGTATGTCTCTCAGTTTTAGCAATCTCATTTTATTCCTCGAAACGCTTCGCTTTCTTCAAGCCTAGCCTCGGTGGGATCATCGGTGAGTGTTGTGTCTTACAAATTGCTAAAACTATCCCACTCTCGCCGAACCTCTCGTTCCCCGAGCCCTTCTTCGCTTCTCTCTATCTCTATTCATTTGCCCGCGTAACCCGTCTATTCGACAACGTTACACGTGTCCCATTCTCTGGCAACAACTAGCGCGTTTCAAGACATACGCCTAGCAAGATTCTTTGCGCAAATCCCACTTCCTGAACGTTCGCTGTACTATCACGCATTCACGTCGCCAGACGTTAAAATATACTCGGACCCAGAGTTAAGGGAACCCCGTCGTGACACGGAACTGCTGGCCACAGTCAAAAGCACTTTCGAAGGATAACTCTTCGAGATTAAATAAGAGTTATAGCCTTGCAGAGCTAAATCTGTGCCGTAGCCAGGCAAATCCGTCTCATCCCAGCCAGTTTACGAGGCGACACCTCTCGTTCCAAGCGAGTGTATTCCGACGCTGTCCTCGTGTGGCAGTACTTTGATTTCAGCACACCAATTTCCATTCTACTGTCCTTTCGACGGTAGTCTTACAATCATCCATCCGCCTTCTTGAGTAAGTACTGGGGAGTCCGCCTGAATAACCAGTACGAACCTCATCGCGAACTATGTCCTCTTCATCGTCTGTACGCCGCGATATGCCCGCACGCGCCACCCACACCCATGACCTCGACACTTATCACGGTATGGTTGCAGCGTGGGCAATCGATTACAGCAACGACCCTGAGAACGCAGGGCCACCTCCCACATTTACGCCACAGGAAGAAGGCGTGTCCGCCTCGATGCATGCCCCCATGCAGACATCGCCAGCTTCCTCCGTCTCTTCCTTTACGTCAACCGAGACGTCACGCCCCGCTCTCCCCTCTCCCCAATTCCGGGTTCGCATCCCGAGGACCCCAAGAGTGCAATCCCCGTTGCTGTTCGCACGGGAAGCCACACAAACCGCTCCTCCAATATCACGCGCCGCATATCGCCCCCGCGTGGTAATCCCTTATCAACCAGCCGTGGGCCAAGGGCACATCGGCAAGTCCGTAGCACGTAAACCGTCGGAGTTCGCCGGGGAAAAGAAGGACTTCCCGGAATGGAACCGATCGGTGATTATTTATCTCGCAGGGTTCGACAACGAGCCCACGGAGCGACAGAAAATTCTTATCCAACTGTCGTTCATGAAGGGTGGCGCAGCCGGCAAGTTTGCTGACCACTTCTTCCAAACGAGGATGTCGTCCATCAACACGATGTCCTACCTCGCCTTCGTGGAGCTTCTTTTCGTGCAGTTCCAGCCGCCCAATTTCCGCCAAGAAGCTGAGCAGAAGCTTCTTAATCTCCGCCAACGTACCTCCCAGTCGGTGGAGGAATATTTCATCGAAATGAATCAGCTCTGCCTGGAAGCGGAGTATGATTGGTCTAGACAAGGACGGTTACTCGTCAGCATTGCCCGCAGAGGCGTGCACAACAAGCTGGTCAGCGCAGTCGAGCTGAACCAGATCCATTTGCTCGATTCGGACGATATCCAGCTATGGGAAAAGGCCCTCGTGGCCGTCCAAAACGCCTTCAAGGCACAAGAAGACCGCAAGGCCCATCAGGGCATCGATTCTTCCAGGAGTTCGAAGTGGAGCTCAAGCAAACCCACTACCAAGGCCGTGGAGACAACCACGTTAAACAACCCTAAGGAATCCACCGCCGCCGTTCCAGGCACCACGGGTCCAATGGACCTTTCTCGTGCTCAGGCAGCTGGCATCTGCCGAAAGTGTGGGAAACCGTGGCCGTGCCAGGAGCACCTCCGCAAGCGCCCCGTCCAAGCACGCGTCCTAGAGTTGGGCGACGAAACCATCTCAGTCACCGACGAGATGATAGCCGTGTTGAGACGGATGGTGAAAGAGCAGACGGAGAAAAAGGATTTTCCCAAAGGGCAGTGAAGCGGTCGACCGCTGCCCCTAAGTTAGATACGGTTTCGTCATGTATTGTAAATAGCAATCGATATGCATGTCTCGAGATCGAGTCTGACGATAAGACCCAGCCGGAAACAATCACCCCGACTGAAGTGAACGACAACCAATGGGAAGTAGTAGACGACGACCCGATAATACAACAAAGGGCGCTACTACCCAAAGGACGAGTTTACGACATGAGGGAATTGGCACGAATGGCTGAAGACAAAAAGGTCCCGAAAGTCCCGACCCCGCAGGTGCAAAAAACCGAGCGCCAAAGGGCGGTTAAAATACTTCAGCGACCCAAGGTGATGGAGACGAGTAGCCAAGAGGCGAAAACTCCTTCACAAGAACACAAACGAGTGCGACAATGGCACAATACCGTAGACCCATGGTCTACCGAATGGATACAGCGTACCGTAAAAATCGGAGACAATAAACGAAGTCAACACCACCTCCGATCCTTCGTACACGAAATGTGAATCCAGGAAGTAGATGAAGATCTGATCAAATGGCTCGAAACAGCGCCCTCGGAAGAAGCACACTTAGTACTCCGAGAATTGCAGAACAAACCCAAGTTCGTCAAATCACGAAACCGCAACGCCCAAGCCTTCGAGCTGAAAGCGTCGTTGGAATCAGGAGACGGACAAAGGGTAGAAGCTGTAGCGCTACTCGACTCGGGATGCACCGGCTCCACCATCGACAAAAAGTTCGTTGCGAAACACCAGTTGCGTACACACAAGCTGCCTCGACCAGTGACAGTGTACAACGCTGATGGTTCACCGAACAAAGATGGAGCTATAACCGAGTTCGTGATAACCGAGCTAACAATACAAGATCATACGGAACAAATAGCCCTGGCGATTACTAGTCTAAGCACACACAGTATATTTCTAGGATACGATTGGTTAAAATTACACAATCCGATTGTTGACTGGAAAAACGGAACGTTACAGTTCCAGTGTGAAGACGACCACCTGCCGGAGCTAGCCGACGTCGACGATGATGACGACGACGAGATCTTCGCAGTACGAAACGTCGCCACCGACCTAGCAGCTGCTCACGCAAAAAAGGAAACGTCCTTTGAAGAAATGGTACCCTCGACGTATCACGACTTTAAGGATGTCTTCTCCAAGGAGGAGTTCGACGCATTACCACCAAGGAAACCATGGGATCACGCTATCGACATTATTCCCGGTACCCATAAAGTGGATTGCAAGACCTACAACCTCACTCCGAAAGAGCAGTCTGAATTGGAGGCGTTCATCGCAGAAAATCTCAAATCCGGTCGTATCAGACCTTCCAAGTCCGAGTTCGCCTCGGCATTCTTCTTCATCAAAAAGAAAGACGGACGACTTCGCCCGGTACAGGATTACCGAAAGCTCAACGACATCACAGTCAAAAATTGGTACCCGTTACCCCTTATCGGCGAATTAGTGGACAAACTCAAAGGAGCGAAGTATTTCACGAAGCTCGATGTCCGCTGGGGATACAATAACGTCCGCATCAAAGAAGGAGACGAATGGAAGGCAGCGTTCCGGACCAATCTCGGTCTCTTCGAACCGCTCGTAATGTTCTTCGGCCTCACCAATTCACCTGCGACATTCCAGTCCATGATGAACCACATCTTCTGCGACCTCATCGCCAAAGGCAAAGTAGCGGTGTACATCAACGACATCGTCATTTTCACAAGTTCCCTCGACGAACATCGTGATTTAGTGCGACAAGTCCTTAGTATACTGCGTAAAGAAAGCCTGTATCTAAAACCTAGTAAATGTGACTTCGAACAATCGTCCATCGAATATCTAGGTTTGATCGTCGCTGAAAATGAGGTTCGCACCGACCCCATCAAAGTCAAAGGTGTAATGGAATGGCCCGTTCCGACTACCAAGAAAGAGCTTAGAGGGTTTTTAGGCTTTTTAAACTTCTACCGCCGATTTATCAAAGACTTCTCTATCGTTGCCCGCCCCCTCAACGCTCTGACTTCAAAGTCGAAGGAGTTCGAATGGATGTCTGAATGCCAGTCAGCGTTCGAAGAACTCAAAAACACTCTTTGTTCCTCACCTTCCCTCGCGATGCCGCGCGATTCAGGTCAATTCAAGGTCGAAACCGACGGTTCTGGCATTGGTATCGGAGCGATTCTTTCGCAGAAACACGACGACATGTGGAGGCCCGTTGCCTACATATCTAAGTCGTTGTCCGATGCCGAACGCAACTACCACGCCGCCGACCTCGAACTTCTGGCGATTATTTTCGCTCTCAAGGAATGGCATCAATATCTTCTCGATGCCACCGAACCGTTCCTCATCCTGACGGATCACAAAAACCTTGAGTTCTATCGCCAGCCCCAAGACCTGTCCCGCCGCCAAGCTCGATGGTTCCAATTTCTCCAAGAGTATCACTTTACCCTGTCCCACCGCCCTGGCAAATCCAACCCCGCCGATCCTCTGTCCCGGAGGCCAGATCATAGTAAGGGGGTGACACTCGACAATACCGCAATCACGGTCTTACCCGACGCTCTAATTCGTGCCTCGACCACGGAAAAGACGTCCATTGAGACTCGAGTAAAACAATTGCAGTACAAAAGAGAACCATTCGCACGCAACGGCATTAAGGAAAACAAGGAACCCTGGTCTGAAAAAGACGGAATCCTACGGTGGAAACAACTGGTATACATCCTGAACGATCAAATGTTAAGAAACGACATTCTAAATCTGTACCACGATCATCCACTCGCCGGACACCCTGGAGTAAGAAGAACGCGTGACCTCATCATGGCCCATTATTACTGGCCCTCGCTTCTCAAAGACATCAAGTCGTACGTCCAAGGATGTGATCGCTGTCAAAAGACCAAAGTCGACAGACGACCAAAAAAGACGACACTCCATCCACACGACATCCCCGACGCTCCATGGGAAACCATTTCCGTCGACCTCATAGGACCACTCCCCGAATCGAAAGGAAAAAACATGATCTTGAACGTCGTAGACCACTTCTCGAAAATGATCCATCTATTCCCCGTTACAACCGAAATCACTTCAATGGGTGTAGCACAGATATTCCGTGATCACGTATTCAAACTACACGGAACGCCCAGAAAAGTTATCTCGGATCGAGGATCACAATTCGTCTCAACGTTCATGAAAGATCTCTACTCCTTGTTGAAAATTGAAGGCAATCCCTCTACCGCGTACCATCCACAGACAAACGGATTGACGGAAAGACTAAACGCCGAGGTAGAACAGTACCTACGGATATATGTCAACCACCGTCATCAGGAAAATTTTAATAAAATGATAATTCAATATATAGCTTTGACTACCACATAAAGCATATAGTATATATCATAATTATATGTCAATATATAATGCTATTTAATTTCTGGGAGGGTTGAGAGCATAGATCAAAGATTATCAGAATTTTGAATTCTCTCTGTATTTGCATACTTACCATCAATGAACTAACCTGTCTGCCATTCAAAGCTTATCAGCTAATTTCAGAGATATATTGATGATCTATGTTGGCTATAAGATGAGACATATCATGTGTATTATCAGTCCTAAAGCTTACCATCTGATGCCAGCCATATATCAATGATCTTACTTGGCTATCAGATAGTACATACCATACATATCATCAGTCCTAAAGCTTACTATCTGGTTCCAGCCATATATCAATTATCTCACTTGGCTATCAGATAGCACATACCACATGTATCATCAGTCCTAAAGCTTACTTTCTGATGCCAACCATATATCAATGATCTTACTTGGCTATCAGATAGCACATACCACATGTATCATCAGTTCTAAAGCTTACTTTCTGATGCCAACCATATATCAATGATCTTACTTGGCTATCAGATAGCACATACCATATGTATCATCAGCCCTAAGGCTTACCATCTAATTTCAGGAGCACATTAGTGAGCTGATCTGTCTATAAGATGTATATAATTGCCATACAATCCCGGAAGTCTATGTATGAGCTAACTGTTTACAAGATTATATAAGATGATAAAGTATATCAAGTGGCTGAAAAGTTATATGTTCTATCTATAAAGTAGATATTACTCAGTTATATAAGATAGCTCTAGATTATCTGTTTTATTACTGAGATGAATACTATCAGATCCATCTGATCACTCTTACAGTCAAGCATTATCATTTATATCTATACTCTGTAACTTATCAAGTGTCTCAAGTAACTGGTCTACTCTATCTTTAAGGTAAACCTTACCAGATATCAGATTAAGATGGGGTCTTATCAGAAGGATCAAATATATAATAGAGATAGATATGTGAACTGTTTCATCTACTAGATAGTATATTACAATATAGTCATGAATTTGAAACATTCTCATTTCCATCAGTTGTGAATACATGATCTATATCATTCTAAATGATAGATCTTGCTATCTTTTATCAATATATCTGCTTGTGGGCTATTCCATCCATAAGACAATACTGCACATTTCTATCAGGAGTATTGATATGATCTATATCATCTGTAAGATAGACCTTATCTCACAGACTCTATCTACCATGCCAGCACTCCATGGATGATCACAAACAAAATTGAAAATAGACTGATTCAATGACTGTATTCATTTCCTCATCATGAATACAATACAACATCAGTCAGCCCAATTCTATATTCGCCACCCAAATCTCCACCCTCTGATGACCCTTCCCCCTCTGTACTACTGGCCTCCAGATGTATAAATGGAGAGTAATAACTAAGGAATGGAATCAGTAATCGCGGCTTTAATCACGGCTCGCCTCCGTCGGATCGTGGCCAGTGCACTATTCTCAGACGGCAACCGGGAACTCTCAGAATTGGTCGGAAAAATTTGCCTACAGAATAATTAGCACGAGCACTGCAAGTATATATGAGATCCTCACCTATTCCACCACTGCAAAAGCTGGTTCACTTCATCCTTCTCATCCGGGTCATCCAGAAGTTCGAGGATGGTGTTGTAGAATCTTTCCGAGTCTGTCAGAAGGTCAGTGCGCGAAAAAACTTGAGCAGACGTCAAGGCAAAGCGAGCCTTAGAAAAAATGAATCGTGAATGGGATGTTGAGACATAACGGAAAGCTCACCTGCGTCGCGACATAAGCAATTGATGCTTTTGTCACCGCATTCATCCCGTGAATACGAGCATTACAGGAACGTGTAGCCTTAGGTTCTTCGACATCAACAGAACTCGGGGACGTGAAAATGTACTTGTAGGCCTGCAGATGAACGATCCGTCAGGAAGCCTGTGAGCATACCATTTCAAAATAGCATACCGAAACTAGAATACCACCGCGTAATAACCCGTTCCAAGGGTCTTCCGAGTCGTAGGAATAATTCGCATATAAAAATACGGGCCATTGGTCTCCAGCGACTCGGAGTTGCCCGCTGCGTAACTTTTCCTTGATTCTGCAATGCGTTGAGATTCTGAGCCGATCAGTTGGATTAAGTCTCGTACTCTGCATTGGACCAATCATAGCCAGCCGGGCAGAGCAATGCGCCGGTGCGCTCGTGATGAAATCCTCGAACCGATTTGGAATTGCGGGGGATATGGGGGCTGAGTGTCTGACCCTTCGGCGTAATCCAGTCGACGATTGCGCATTTCATCCCTTTCGTGTCGTCGGCTCTGGCGCCATTGGCACCCTTCTGGATCTGTAAATATAATGAGCAGTCGACCATGATGTGGGGGATGTAACTCACCAACTCAGCCATAGCGCTGACTTCTTCCCCATCAGAGGACGCGAGGCGTGCTTCGAGCGATGGAACTGATTTTAATAGCTCCGAAAATATAGCAAACTCCCTTCTTTCTCTGCGGAGAATTTTCGAATGAACTAGACTATAATAGATAAAGATACTGACACTTACTGTTCTGAAAACGTCTCTAAGGATCTATCCTCTAATTCAACCATCGTGACGAGGCCGTTGGTCAACAGTGTCCGCACGCTACAAAAAGCATGGATGACACGTCCGAAGTGTCGTCCGTGGTGGACCAATGGGTCTTGGGTGCTTCTGCGACGCAATCAGCAATGACAAGACGTCAGTTTGTGAGACGTACGGCCGTTTCCTCGGGCCCATTTGCAAGGCATTCGACCGTGAACGCTTCTGA
Source organism: Leccinellum rugosiceps (assembly GCA_038089755.1). NCBI lineage: Eukaryota > Fungi > Basidiomycota > Agaricomycetes > Boletales > Boletaceae > Leccinellum > Leccinellum rugosiceps. The sequence goes on along the minus strand of JBBPLL010000206.1, from coordinate 23,183 downwards.
CCCGCCGTCGAAGAGTCGGTGCCTAGAGCAGCAGCAGGATCATTAGCAGAGTTCGACATAAAGGACAAAACACGAGATGATGAAGAGAAAGGAGGGGCTGAAGTTGAGAAACTTGGGAGTCGGTCTTATATACCCTCGTCGCTTGAGGAAGCGGAACACGGAAAGGTGCGGCTAGGCGAACGATGCTGCATGTGGGATTGTTAAGTCGGCTAAGATGAAAGTCACCTTGCTCGGCTGTTAGTAATTAAGCGTACAAGATCCTTACATAACTCAAACCAATAACGGTCCCCGGCTCTAAGACCGCTTGCACCCGTAGCTTATACGGCGGCATGTTGATAGGCACCGATTATGGCGAAGCATGGTCTGACATGGCGATCCAACAGGTTCCTCACCAGGGATGTGAACCCAGAGAACAAGAACGACCCAACACCACCAAACAACGGTTGGGGACAAGGAGAACGCGTACGACGCAAAAGGATTCTAAAGAGAGAAGAACGGCCAACGTGAGTGTAAAGGCCTGGGATGGGATCAACGCGCTGAGTGCATAGGAAAAACAAACATGCGTACGATCCAGTGGAAGATAAGGGGTATAAAACCGGGCATGGACATAATATGCACGCGACCGATGGACGAGTTGACATCTTTAAGCCAGCAGGATGTTCCGTAGGACAAATGGATAAAGGGAAAAAGTCAAATGAACCTTCCACTCCACCTGTGTAGACAAAATATATGAAGGGGATGGCGAGGACGCAGAGGACTCGCAGTTGTTGACCAAAAGAAGCGAACCGCTATGTCCTAGATGGTGTGCGTACGGGTAGTACTGCGGCTGCGGCTGCGGCTGCTGAGATCGTATGCTACATGGCCGAGCGCAGGAGCAGCAGCACCAGAAGGAAGAAACAACCCCTGACAAAGGTCCCAAAGAGAGTCGCGGAAGCGATGGTAAAGGCTTGGACACGCCACCCTCTCTTGGACAGTGGCTTGGCCATGTCGTCTGCGATTGCAAAGAAGGACCGGACAACAGGCTGATTCGCGGCAGAACGGGCAACTGTAAATGTTGGTGATCATGATGTCGATGTTGTTGTTGCATTGATGAGGTAGATGAGGAACTTGCAAGAGGACATCATATACGTGAATATTTGCTGCGGCCGTCCCATCGCCGGTCGCCACCGAAGCTGAATGAGAGTAACCCGCCGAAGAAGGCCGAGCATCGGCGGGAACAAACGGCGGTCTACCACTAGGTCCGTCCACCGCTTCCAGCCAATATTTGGGTCCACTGGTGTCTGAGACACAAAAGACGTGTCCTCCAGACTGTATCGCAGAGATGCGTCGTCCTGCATACCTGCAACAATAATATTGCTCTGCGAGACCTCCCACTGCCTGAACGTATGCTCGACTGCGTCTTCCTCCTGCCGTGGCCACGTGTTCCAATAGTCTTCGAGCTCTTCATACGGAAACGAATCGAAGTTTGTACATTCGCCGTGGAACGTCTCGGCAGCGAACCCAGGGATGCGCATGTACAAGTCGGGTTGGCGTCCGTAGACGTCGAGCGCAACGAACCGTGGTAGGCAGGTAGCTGAGACAAATCTGATACAACAGGCGTAAACGCTGTGCCTTCGTCGTACCTGGAGCAGCTAGTCAGATCTGGGACATCGACAAAGGAGGAAAAAACCCACTTCCCCACATAGCACAGTAGATCGAGCGCACGCCCGCATGCTGTGCATCGTGCAGCTGTCGCCACAAAAAGCGATCACTGTTCCGCTTTATATCGTTTATGCCCTACGTTCCTTCTGGAAGATTGAACTCCTAGAATATGTAGTATGCGATTTGAGCGAGAACGCAAAGGAAGAAGGAAAAATGGACAAACGCTGCCTCCAGATAACACCACGGAAATATAATCAATTTGATATTCGACATTCGCTTTCACGTTCTCCGTCCCATCGATCAGCCTCTTCTTCGTTTCTGCATAATCCAATGGTTCGTGGAGAAATGGCATTGAAGCGCTCTGTCCATACCTTCACAAACTTTGGATTCTGAACCGCATCGGAGGTAGAAGTGCGACAATGTCCTGGAGTGCCCGCAACGAGATACATCCCTGACCGAACAAACGAACGAGAGGGCCCGGAAATTGAGCGCATGAGCTCAGGCGGGTGACTACGGCCTTCGAAGCCGAAACCTATGAACATGTCAAAAATAAAGGGCCAGACAAGTCATGCACAACCCACCTGCATAGTGTGACGATCGGTGTTTGCCATTTTCACGGATCGAGCAGATCCTTGTCGCGAAGGAGATGTGTCCAGTCTTTTTCTAATATATCCTGGATCTTTGCCTGGCAATACACCCAGTAAGCATGGCCCATACGTGGGCTTCCTGAAGACCGTTGCGGATGTTTGCACAAGTTCCTCGAGTACAAGCACGGGAACGAACGGGCCTGAGTCAAGGGATAAGCATGGCCGGACACCATCCTCGCCGTTTCCTTTGCTACGACGAGCATACGTGCACGCACGCACCGTCTGCTCGTGCTTTCTCAGCCAGCTGTAGCTCTCGGCGTTTACGAGCGAGGTAGGACGACTGGCCCGGCTCGTGCTCTCCCTTCTGAGGACATCAGAAATCCAAGTACCGATTTCCGCAAGCAACGGGAGAGATATTGACCCGACGTCCCACTTCGGACCCAGACTGGATAGCGATGCCTGCGAAGGCGCTAGGGGATGAGATGAGAGATTAGTATGAAGTGATGCAAGGGAGGAATGGGCTGACCAGTGTATGGTTCACCGATATCACTGCAAAAAGTTCGCCGATCAGGGCATATACGACGTCCTCCGTGGCGATGTTTCCCGTTGCTCCAGGAGAATAAGGACACCCGCCGAGTCCGCCGACAGACGAGCGCAATCCTAAATCGAGCACAGTGGATATGTTTGCGGGTATTGTCCCGTTTGTGTCATAAAACTACTCGAAACAGTGTATGTCAAGCTGCGCGTAGTCTATTAGATGAAAGACACTCACATATCTCGCAGCTCTGCTTGGATGGAGTTCTTTGCAGGCTCCTCCGGCACTACACACCCGCTGGCAGGGGTGCCCGTGCCCGTTGTATCTCCCAGGCTGGCCTCCGAGTCATAAAGCCCATCTGGAGCAGCTCCCTTGTGACGTCTCGCACCCACCCCACGTGAGTCCACAGGTCCGGAGTGTGAACATGTAATGACCGCCAAAACATGTGTACTTGTAGTCCGTCGTGGCGGTAAATATGGCTACTTCTGGGATCGGGGATGGAGGTTTTGCAGAGGAGTCGGGGGAGAGAATTCGGAAGACTTCTTCAAGGCTTTTACCGTTTGGGACGAATACAGAGAGTTCACCGTTTGGGATGGGGTAGAGACAGGACTTCGGCTATCCCCGCCATCTGCGTGTGGTCAGCTCGGGGGCAGAATCACAAACAAGAAGGGACCCACTTGGGACTGACGAAGCTGCCTGCTTCGATATTCTGCAGTCCTGCCAGGCCAAGTCTGTTCATGAGCTCTACTTTGATGGAAGAAGGAATCGGTCGTGATTTACGAACAAAGACAAAGTTGGATTGGGTAGAGTAACAGCTGCGTGTGACGGCGACCCAATTTCATTTCCCACTCGACATAGCATATTCCTTTGCAATGAATGATAAACCAAAGCACGAAAGGGGAGAAGATCCGGGAGTCCGGACTCGTTTCGTGCTGGGATGCTGATCTTCCGGCACGAACATCGTTTCTTTGATCCGCTTCTCTCCACATACATGCATGCTCTCGTGCGCGGTGATTTGAACTTAGTAACAAGAGGACAGATGGGCCCGATTCATCGTTGCACCTGCGAGCACGAGCTAAAGTTGCCCGCCTCCGACGCCTGCCGCACTCCAACCGGCGCCGCGTACTCATTATGAGATGACCATCTCCGAATGCCAGCGGCAACTGAGAACACTATTTCATTGTATTTGTCCTCACAAGGCCCAGCTGTCCGCGGTCTCTGGTCTTCACAAGCAGGAATGCAAGTTCTGTATCGATGTCAGGAACGAACTCTACTACTTCTAGCGGGCCAGTCGTGGACCGCTATCATGCACTTGGGCTTGCGTTTGGAGACTGATTTGCCGGGAAATGGACAAGATAAGACCCGCCACATATCGGCCGCGAAGGGGTTTGGAGAATGGAGGAGAGAGAAATACAGAGGTTTGCGTATTTCTACTGTATTATCTAGCGCGCAATATTATGCGCCCGCATGACAAGTTCCTCCGAATCCATTCGAAAGCCTTATTATTCATGCATTCCAGCTTTTCTTTTCTATTTTGTCCAGTCAGGACCGGTATAGATACATCGTACCTGGGCTCACATAAGAATATGGATCAATGACATGAAATAGAATAAAATGACCTTGCTTTCTAGGTTCTACATTGGTAGACGTGAAAGATACATACCATGGTGACTGTTCACGTGAATGGCGCGATAAACTCTGACACGTAATCGTTATACATTCAGAGCATTCAAGACACCCAACCCTCGCCGTTACCTGCGCTTGGGGGGAAGTGAAGTGGGGTGGGAAGAAAGAAGCAAATAAAGGAGATGAGCATACCAATCTGCTGACCACAACATGTGTTTTATTAGATGGCGTAGAAAGGGACAAAGAGGCCATGAAGTTGCCACGTGCAAGGTTTGCTCCAGAGGCCGTTAGGACCAACTGGAGTGAAATGCCGTACGACTGGGCGGTAGAGAGCGCAGGCAACGATAGTCCGGCGTAAGGTGAAGGAGCATCGCTGCAGTCGGGGTCGACAAGTGTAAGCGGACCAGAGAGAAGACTGACCCATTTTGGAGATAGATGGGGACCTGCCAAGCAGCCGGGATATTTTTTCAGATGTACCAACCAGAGAAGATGGAGAAGGGGAGGACGAGCAGGATCAAGGACAGACAGACGAGCAGGGGCACGAGATGAGAGACAATCCTGAGGGGAGGTCGCGGGGGGGAATGAATACATGAAACATCCGTGGATGACGGAGAGCGCAACGCGAAGGGGGTTAGGTCGACAGAAAAGCTGGTCTCTGGACATTATCGTCTGGATCGAGCTTTGGCAGAGGGTGGATCATTTTTTGCTCGATACTGTGAGTGACAGTTAGGAAGGGTAGGCATCCTGATTTTATCAAGAAGCAAAAAGGTTGAATACAGGAATCGTTAGCGGCTACATTGATATCCACCTCCGGCTATCTCTCTTCGTATTTTCGGCTTAATCTTCTACAGTCACTTTATCTGTGGGAAGTTGTTCTGTTGTTCTGGTCTTTGTGCACACCTCATTCGTCCCTTTCATCTAGACGTGTAATTTGACCTGCCAGTCGCATCACACACGGTCTGGTTGCTAATGTGGTGTGGCCATCTGGTGCTGGTCTGGGTGGTAACGTAGAATCGTCACGGTGCTTGATGGAGCAGGTCTCCGGAACATGGTATGCCTTTTATATTTGTTGTTCTGCAAACAGGATTAAGGCCGACACCATCCGCATTTCCTAAGTAAGATATGTAAGATAAAAACGCACATGATAGCATATACTCTATCCCCGATTTCATCCCTCAGATCCTGAATTCCATGAGTCTCTGGCTTGATCTCGCACCGTCCCGCGAGCCGCTGTACGAATGCACTAAGGGCCGTCCAAGGAAATACCGCTGCACGGTCCCAGGATGGCGGGAAGAAAAGAGATGGACAGGGTTGCAGTCTTGAGGTCGGCTACGGGATAGAGTCCTGAGACATCGTAATCGAAGCGTTGGGCCAGCTATCGGTGTTGAAGGTCCGCCGGCAGGGATTGGATGGCTGAACCAGTGCAGCCATTTGTGACCTGTTTGCAGCATGTGCATATGAAGGATTGACGGGAACGTGGACGAGATATGGGCTCGTCGTCACCGGCACATGTGAACCTACGTGAGCGGGTTCGAAATGACTGTCTTGTGAATTATAACAAGAACAGGAAAGAGAACTTATGTTGTCATATCCCACGTGACACGACGATCGATATAAGAACGGTCAATATTCAAACTTGTCCGAGACAAGCGTGATCGATCCACGCATGTCCCCCTTTCATATTCGCACAGGATCGATCTGCGACCCAATGATCTTGAGCATCATCGCATTCAGCGACGTCGGTCCGCATCCTAACCATAGTCGATGGTCAGATCCACAAAAAACAGAAAGACGAATAAGCAACTGACATGCAACGACGACGGCCCTCTCAGACGCCTCCACCTCGTCCACGATCACCATGTCCAACTTGGGTTTTCCAGGCTTCGCATGCTCAGAAACAACGTTCACATCCCTCGCCTCTCGTTCGTCCATCTCGAACGGAAGCTGCTGCGGCGACGAGTTCGAGGAAACTGGTAACATTGAATGCGAATCGTAAAGGTGATAGCTGCCAGTCTCCCATGTACTTAGGATCTGAATAGTAGGGGTGTAACGATGACTTCTTGTAGAGTGTAACGACAACTGGGAACTGCCGTGTACGGGGACGAGAGGGACGGGTTACAATAGATCCGACGACAGAGGGGTCAAACTCGACGACAAATATGCCAGGGGGCTCTGAGCGACAGCCAAGTGACGAGTAAAGGTCCTTCTCGGACGAGGTCGAGTACGGTCGTTCGGAGTGCCTTGCGGGATTGAGTTGTGCGAGACGTTTGTGAAGCCGTTGAATGAGCTCGACCATCCTGAGACATCTGAACGTCACTGTCGGTCAGGGGTTGTGAGATCCGGTACTCTCGACTCGCTCTCCCTACGACAAAGAGTCTACGTGACTTCAGTCGCCGCAGCTTACCTTCCTTCTTCAGCTTGCGACTGAGATGTGCTTCTCCTGGTGACGCTATATCGACATCGCCATCGAGATTCGTGAGGTCGAGGATATGCTCCTCGTGTGCTGCGCGCAGATCATCTGCAGGTGGCTGGTCATCCTCGTTTTCACAGAAATAGTAAATGAAATCGACGTCACTCTCGTAGCTTTCGTGGCTCTCTAATAAGTCCCCAGAGTTAGAACGAGGACTGGGATGGTTGCAAAACAAAGGCAAAGGTTGAATGTGGAGGTTGGAGTTCGTCGTCAGATTCGGCATGTTCTCGATCGAAATGGGTTGTGGGGGGATGTTGCAGGGGGATAGGCTGTAGATTGGTGACATAAATGTTGATCTATAGATGACGACGCGGAGGACATACAATGGCGAATGATGGACGCGCACCACTGAATGTGGCCTAGTATAAACCAACTCAGTTTAGATGGCATTCACTTGACCCAACGGGAACTTACTGAACTCACGGACGAGCCAGATAAACCCCACACGCTTCAGAACTGCCTTCTTCCGCCCCCAGCCACACCAGGTCGTGATCCAAGATATCTACCGTCCCCCCGCCTAAGCATATGCACATATATTGCAGGAGAGACAAACCATAAGTCACGCCCGACGATGATTATACGCGCTGAGCTTCCAAATACTCCGTCGACATACACACGCAGGAGGACGCCATGTTTCGGTAGACTGCTTGCGGGAATGCAGGAGATACTCCACGCCCGGCTCGTTCTGTTGTCAATCAGGAGACTATATGATTCCACAGGTCGCCTGTCTAGCCACCCTTGCCACATACTATGAATAGTCTGACGGAGCCTGCATCCGTTGGCGCCGCTTCATCACAAACAGAGGCAGAGGCACATGTGAACGGGTGAGAGGTGGAGCGAGAAACGGCGGGGATATCGAGGAGATATGACCTTGTGACCATAGTAAGAATCCCTAGGTGATGAAACGTAGGCGCAGCGTGGGACCAAACATAACTTCTGCATGCACGTAACCCGGAGGTGGAATATAAGAGTGCCGCGAATGGGAAATAAGAAGATTGTATCCGGCAAAGTGCGATGGAGATGCGGACAAAAGGGTACTAGTTATGGCAGATATGGGAATTTTATCGTGGTGATAGTAAATGTCAAAAGGGCTAGGAGGTCGTCCATCCACAGGTGGTAAGCAGGACTCGTTACTCGAGTGACGAAAGTGTTGCATTTCCAATGTGCCCCGTGATGATTTGCCGAACTTGGATTGAACAAGCGACGGTCTAAGGGCGATTCCGCCCAGGATTCCCTTAGCGTAGATCCACCAGGTTCCTCGCCAGAGAGATTCACCAATACAGAGAACAAGAGTAGTCCAACATAACCAGGCAATAGTTGGGTGATGAAATCCTGCCGTGACCAGTGCAGAGGCTAAGGAGAACGTGCAAAACGCAGAAGGATTCATAAACCGCCAGATGGGTCGTAGAGAAAGAAGGATGACCACTCTGAAAAGTGTAAAAACCTGAGATGAGATCAACGCGCTGAGTGCAAAGGGAAAATAGGTGTACGTACGATCCAGCTGACTATGAAGAGAGTGTAAGACTAGGCATAGACATAAGCCACTCGACCCTTGGATGAGTTGACATCTTTAGCTAATTAGATGCTCCACATAAGCATCACAGACAAGGGAGAAAAGCCAGATGAGCCTTCCTGCCCACTTGTGTGAATACGCAAGCTTGTCCAAGTGTAGTTGTGTCATGAAGGGAATGGCGAATGCAGCGAAGAGGACTTTGAGGGTAAGCAGGATGCAGAGGGGAAAGAGAGCGAACGTGATTTGACCAATCCTAGCAGACGAGGACCAGCTGAAGGACTTTAAGACTGTGAACCGATGGCATGTAGGATACGAAGGATGAAGTGTCATACGACCGCATCCACAACTGCCAGACCTTTAGACTTGGGTCCAAATAATCAGGACTCACGAAGGCAAGTGTCAGGGAGACCGGAATAAGGACAGACAAGGCGAGCAGTTGTGCGTTGGACGGGAGCGTATTGACTTGGCGATTGGTTCTCGCAGTATGCTACCCGCGAGATACTAATCGGAGATCCAAAAAGCCTGACTCAGATCACACTTTCATATTCGTTCCGACCAGTCAGCCTCAGCCCCGTTGGTCAGTACTTCAGTCACCGGGCCCTCAAGGCCTCACCCGTGGGGGACCATATAAACTTGTGCGTCTCTCCTTCTCAGCCTCATCGTCGGACACCTATCCATTCCCCTTTCTCTAGCCTCCGCCTCTACTCGCTCATTGGCGGTGTATCAACGACGTCATCACTACTCCTACCCGCCTTTCGCCTTCCAGACTCCGTCTCCCACCTCACGCGTCCTCCTTTCCAGCCACGGTTGGCCTCAGTACTTGTCGACGGCCTCTAGGTATCCTGTTGTTCAGTGTCTCATATGTTCCATCTTTTCGCTATCGGCTAATCGCTCGTGTTGTTGCACCCAGGTAATGGTGGATACCGGCAGAAGAACCGCAACGAGCAGATCATGTGCAGCCACCTTGTTGTACCCAGGTAATGGAGGATGGGGACGGGGATGGGGACGGGGACGAGGGATGTTCCGCTGAAACCAGAGCGGCGATACCGAAGGATCGGAGAGAGGCACAGGAGCAGGCACGGGGGAGGCCACAAGTGTCTCAGAGCCTCCACATTGTGCCTGCGTGGTCGCCAGAGCAACCAGTATAGGCAGCGGTGGATCAGTCAGTCGACTATGGAGAACCCGACTGATGCACCAGCTGAGACGAAAAACAGGAGAATGCTATCATCAATATTCTTTCTACTTCTTCGTCTCCGTCCATCACGATACTTAGCCAGAGGACAGAGAGGGAAAAGGGCGCCGCTGGTGGTCCGTACGTGGTGTTCGAGGTTTATTTCTTCTTATCTTACCCATCCTGAGTGCTCTTAGTCGTCGTTTTACTCTGGCAAGTCTCCATACACTAAAATTGATATCTATTTATCGTCAGTCCCCTACTCTGTAGGATAGTATGAGAAGTTATCTTGCTGGCCAAGCTCGTCATCGTTCGCCATTTGTCTCTCATTCAATACAGGTAGTCTGCAGAGCCAGTTTCATAGTCTTGCCAACGGCAATCAGTTTGGGGTTCGGAGATGGATCCGTTAATTTCATAAAAGTTGTACCGTTCGGACGGTTCACATCTCAGTATAATCAAGTGATACATACCAAGGATGGTGGGAGTACATTGTGTAATAGTATTAGTTTTCATCGATTTCGAACGATTTCTGAAACTCGAGGTTGTTACTCGCAACACTCCAGTCAATCTCTGTCGACTGTCGCAGAAGAGCCATCGCGTTACGGTGTATAGTCGGGGAATTGAAGAAGATCAAGACTTTCGAACGATCCTGAATGATGTAGTCTGCTGTCGACGAAGTAAGGGAGTGGAATGGAGTTGGAGAAGTGTCACTCACAAATGATGTCATTTAAGGTGTTCCGGGGATGGAGATGCAGTACTCCACAAGGCTCCCATTTTCTCCAACAACATACCTATTAGCAATGGACGAGAACGTTTCCCCCGCTGGCGAGTGCGTTCGAAACGTACTACCACGCGCCCTCGAGATGTGGCTTAAGATCAGCGGTCTTGTGAATTTCTATCTTGAGACACCGAAATCCATCCTTCTCCGATATGGGAATCCACGGCACATCGAGCACTGGTGCGTGATATCATGGCTTTTGAGTAACCCACGGTCCGTAGTTGCGGATATGGATCTGAGGAGGTGTTCCAGATGTGGGTGAGAGCTGGTTGATGGTGGGAGAGGTCGAGCTGGGATAATGGGTAGGCAGAACATGACCTCCCATGCCATACCCTCGAAGCGAATCATCGTGGATGTGGTGTCGAGGTCGATTTGAACGGCGGTGTTTTATTGCTCAAGGAACATCTAAAAGGATGAGAGATGTGGGTGTAATGTCAGAGGATAGCATCAAGAGTGAACTACCCGTTCAAATAATCGATCATCCGCTCCCAGGCCTGGAGTCCTCCGAGAATATTCGTGAACTTGACAGCACAAAACTATCAAACCTAGACACATCGTGCTGACTTCATTCATCCCAACGTCCTCATCTAGTCACGACGTCTTCCGAATATACGGAAGTGAGTGAATACTGACTCACTAGGTGTATAATACGGTCCAAATCAATGCTCAGAGCGACGTCACTTCCGCAGATTCTTCCCCCCATGAATCGCGGACACTGTGACCCGTCGGCTAGTGGTCATTTCGCCAATGGCACGAAGAATTCTCAGTTCGTGATCAGAACAAAGGTAGTTGACTGTCTTAATTTTTGGGGCTGACATCGTTCACCTGGCATCGCGATCGACGCAGACAGGCTCCAAAGATGCTTTGTCCGTATGATACGTGGGTTGACCGAAGATCTTGTTACCTGCAACATTGCTGTTAAGAGTGAATCATATATATCGGTGTGACAACTGGTACCTAGGCAGATCTCACGCCACATCCACGTGACTAGCGAAGTTCAAGTCGGTGTTAACGCCTTGTCCTTCGTGGAAGTTGGTCGTGATGAATCGGAAAAAGTCACCAATAAGATCAAGCAAAACTTAGAATAAAACGTAGGGTATGCATGATAAGCAAGTCGGAAATTATCCAACGAGACGGAAGGGGCATATATCACCGACCAAATACCGTACGACTGCTAGCGCTCGCCCACTCTCAGAAGGAAGTGACAACCCCGCCTTCGGACTGAGCGCGCTCGTGCTCTCTCTTGGCGTCGACCGAAATTACGCTCGGCACGCCCAGTCACCGGATCCACCCTTGATTCTTGGGCTGTAACAGAGCCAGCAATTCGTGTGGGATCAGGTCGCGAGGTGACGGCGTCATTCATCGTCGAACATGTGTTGATGTGCGTCATGTTCACGGATCCACGCTTGTACCAGCACACGCTACTCCTACTTAGTAGGACCTTTGGGTCCCTCTGTGCCTGTGGGCTCGGGATGCCACGCTCGCCGGTTCAGTTGGCTGACTGTTGCAAATCCCGGGGAGACGGGAGGAATGGGAGTGATCTACGAGCTGGCGTAGAAAGACACCGCTCTGAGACCTGTGCGGACGTGGAATCTGCAGACACCACAAGTATATCACCCGGACCATGCACTTTCGCAGAGTGAACGTCACCGATGCGTATTGTTGGATGGCATTTATGGAATGGTTGTTGAACAGGGAGGTTAGAGTAGAGTATGGTCTGGCGGTGGGTAGGCACTGACTATTTCTCTTGCGACATCTCAGCCCCCGTGTTCCTCGGCGACATCCATGCACTCTTTTCTTGTAGACAGCCGAATGGTCAGGGACACTGATGCGAGCTTTGGACTCGCTCCGTGTGTCTTTTCCTCTGTCTCCTGGGGTACAGACCGCGAGCCTCTTACAGCTGTGCAATGGAATGAGTTACAGCGGACTTGCCCGATCCAGCCACGCCAGTGAGTAAGCACACGGGTGGGGAATCTTTGTCGGGGTATCACAAATGTTCCGGAGTAAGGATTCGCGTGCACCGGGCAGGCATCCTTCTTCATGCATATATCTAGCACCAATCGCATATGGCATGTCGCCCAGACCTACCAACTCCGCTGTAATGTACGTCCGTGAGCAGTAGCCCATAGTACGAAGGGATTGGACCTACCGATACTCTCCACGATATTCACAATACGAACGACAGTGACACCCGTTTGTACTTCCACACCCGCCACAAATGCGGCCTTGAGTTCTCCCGACTTGGTCTCGTGATCCTTGATCTTTGTATCTATATCAGAGAGCGCGTATTTTACCGTTCGAACCCCTGAATACGCAGATGTAGAGAAACAAGAATCGTAGGTTTGACGACCACTGACAAGTCCTTTTACTCTGTGATAAAGAATCCACACGTCACTTGCTGTAACAGAAGCGGAACGATCTTGTTGTGCACCTTGATAGCCTTCAGAGGTTCGGTGTCGTCAACGAAACTGAAGACGTCCTTCATGGTGGCTGCAAATGATCCGCTCGTTGCGGTTCTTCTGCCGGTATCCACCATTACCTGGGTGCAACGACACGAGCGATTAGCCGACAGCGAAAAGATGGAACATATGAGACACTGAACAACAGGATACCTAGAGGCCGTCGACAAGTACTGAGGCCAACCGTGGCTGGAAAGGAGGACGCGTGAGGTGGGAGACGGAGTCTGGAAGGCGAAAGGCGGGTAGGAGTAGTGATGACGTCGTTGATACACCGCCAATGAGCGAGTAGAGGCGGAGGCTAGAGAAAGGGGGAATGGATAGGTGTCCGACGATGAGGCTGAGAAGGAGAGGCGCACAAGTTTAGAGAGGATTGTGGTATAATTAGCAGGGGAAACCAGAACTCGAGATCTGACTCGCGATGATGAACTGCCGGAGTGTAGTTGGGAGCTAATGCAAATACTGATCTCCATCATAGACCAGCACTGTTGAACAAACGGAGACGTAAATAAACAAGATCGGGGCAACTCCGCGAAGAGGCTAGTGGTGCGGGTACCTTTGGTCAGTAGGTTTCGCCTGGGTCTGGCTGCTGACTGACCGTACGCGACGCAAGGATGAAGAAATTATCGGTTTCTGAGGCTTGGAATCATCGACGGGTGCTGAGGAGGATCTACGGTAAGAACCCGCTGTGATGGGCGTTTCGAACCGAGTAAGGATTTCGGGGACATGGGTCCGATCGAACTCCCGGATGGCGGCATCGAGCTCTGCACCTTTTTTGCCTTCAACTAGGAGTTCTGCAATCTTGGCGCATCGCTTCAAGTCCTTGGGCTCGACTTCTCGGACCTTTCGTTTCTCTGTCCCCCCCTTGGACTTGGAATGGGACGGTCGAAAGGCGTACTGCGGCCATCTCTGCTTGTGTTCCTCTAACGCTTTCTTTGCCTTGGCGTGCCAAACCTGGCGCTCGTCATGGGGCATATTCTGCCAGGCCAATGATCTTGGATAATGTGCTGTGATTGGTCTCAACTTCGGTAGAGACATGTTGGCTTTCAATGAAGGAAGATCGAAACAAGATAAACGCGTTCGGTGGGCACGGTATGTGATGCTCCCCACGTTTTTTTCCCATGGTTCGAACGGTGCGGGGAGCCCTCGGCACCGGGGGAAGGGAAGAGGATGGGTTCGAAGCTCGGTTCTGCGCTTAAATGAGGGTCGTTGAAAGTCACGGGGGTGAGATTAAGCGGGAACGCACCGTCAAGGGCATTACACTTCGCTTTCCACAATCGTTCTGCAGGCATAGTTGAAGGTGTGACAATGCCAGGGAAGGAGGAAAGCGTATCGGCGGGGGGGGGACACGAAGCGAAGGGAGGGTGGTATTATGGGTAGGATGGATTTATAGGGAACGAGTCACGTACACGGTGATTTCAGGGTCCTGATAAGATGTAAGGCCCATCTATCGAACGGTACGCGCAGGCAATAGAACCCATGGCCGTACCGGTACGCGGGTGAGGCTTCCATACCCAGGTTGAGGTGGGCGGTTCGACAACAGAGGGACCATTTATTTGGAGAAGATGGCACCGAAGAAGCCACCTCCGAGACCAGACCAGTGAAGGACGGCAAAGGCGAGGAATACAACAAAGACGACTAACCAGAGATGGAATAACGTCGACTTGGGAAACCGAGAGTATGGTAAGGAAGGAAGGCTGTAATCCACTTGAGGGGATCCAAATAGGCTGGGGTGTACGGGTCGGTAGGGGATGGAGACACGGGGCTCAGATCTCAGAAGAATAGATGGCCGATCGCAGCGACATAACTGCCATGGAATGGTCAGATTCCGAGGTGCATATTCGGTGTTTACTTGTGGCAACGCCGTCTACATACACAAATCACGTGACTCTCCTCGGAACTTCAAGTGTGCTAAATTCCATACTCCGCTTCAGCAGTACTCAACACGGTCAATCACAGGTTTTTCTGCAATTGCGTAGAAAGTTGCCACAGTTTAACGTTCAACGTTCAACCTTGTACCACCCAACAATACACTCTACATGGGGTATAACTAAAGGGGAAAAAACTAGAGGGATAGTGGTGGTCTTTGGAAACTTGGTGAGTGGTAGTCGTCGTCCTCGAGTTCGTTTCGTTTGTGCGGCAATGATTAATACATTACAGCTATAGACACCCAAGTTCCTTGAAAGAGTGATGGGCACCGACTGGTACGACCTTCGATACCCTTATAAGCTATTTTCACGCAGACCGAAGATTGATTGGTGCGGAAGCCGGGAACACAACCAGGTTCCATCCTTCAAAAGTTCAATTCCTGTACGGTATGCAATGGCTTGGAAGTAACGATATTCTTGGACACAAGCTCGATACACTCAGGCAGAACTCCAGGCAAGTACTGTAATAGAACGGCAAACACTATCGATTTCTGATACAACGTACAGTGTTACAACGCAGGGTACAATTACAACGTCTACATTTACTGGAGATAGGAATTGTCCATGTAAGGTATGGAAGTACCTTCTCCAGATGGCATGTCTTCAAAAAAGTTGTTCTCGCTCGGGGAAATCTGGGCTAATGACGATGACAGCATAGGAATGGTAAGTAGTTGCGAGAATGTAGGTGAGATAATTTGGGACGACGAAGACGTAGGCCCTGCCAAACAGAATTTTCTGTAGTACCACCGAAGGACAACTTCGAAACGAAAATCCACGCTCCTCATACTAGAAAATGCTTCGCACAGTCTCTCGTTAGTAATGAGAGCGAGAGCAAACTCGGTGCGAACATGAGACTGTATCCTAGTCTCTTCCTCCAGGTACCGCATTGCAATACCAAGTCGTGATTCTTGTGGCAGGACCGGGGGTGCAGCTGTAGTCTCTGTGGACTCGGGCTCAGTGAGGGCAGTGTGCAAAATATCGGTTGCCAGATCAGTTGCCCGATGGAGTGCACTCGCTATTCCATTCACAGCGACAGCATCGGACATAGGCAATCCGCTGGACTTTGGGACCTTGGACAGCTTGCTACGGGCAGAGCTAAAAGATGATGTCTCCGAAAGATGGGCTGGGGTTCTTGCCCGCATCTTGCCTTTTGACACCAGGGAGGGAAATGAGCTGAGGCTGGTACGGGATGATTGGGGATGAAGACGGGGTTCGGGAACGAAGTGACCACTTCCCGGTGATGAAACATGGCATTCTGTGACCGGAGGTGATGTATGATTGTACATCGATACCGCGTCATCTGCAGCTGCCAGCTGGACAGTCGGATCGAACGATGTGATCCCAATCCCAAGGTCATACAATTTGTCGACGCTCAGAGAAGCGGGCACCCTATGCGCTGGAAGGGGAACCTGATCGAAAACAGACTCAAGCATGGTAGAATTGGTAGACATCAAGGAGACGTTCGGCTCGGGATTGCCTTGATAGTTGGAGTTCGAGCTGAAAGCATCCGCATCCGGCACATCCGACGCATCCGGCACATCCGACGCATCCGGCACTTGATCGCCGACGGTTTCCATATCGTAGACCATATCGGCACCTTCCCCTATGAGCTCCAGCATCTGCCCGTAGTGTTCAAACGGGGCGTTTGTATATCGCAATATCAGAGAAGACTGATATGAGGTTAGTAAGGTATATCTCACTGAGAAGAGTGAATTGCGTACCTCGTTTGGGTGATTGCTCAGCCACCCGTACCAAGCCGCCTTTCGTTCCGTAGTCCGAACGTCAGCACCGTGCTCGGTGCTCCATACACCATGTCCAGGTCCACGGCGCCACAAATCTATGGCGAAATAGACTCTCTTGAGCTATAATAGAGATATTAATGATGAAGGTGTCGCGAATTGAATAGAACACGCAGCACGTACACCGTTATACTTGTTCAGTATGGTCGTGTAATTCTTCTTATCGTCCTTAAGGATACATTCCACTTCTTGGATAACTTCCGGAGGGAAAACCTTGTCCGGTCCCATCCTCCCTTTTTGCGAGATCAGATGATCCAACATTTTCACGACTTCAGAGAATGCCCAGTGTGCTCGTGTTGTCTTTGACTTCTCTGCTGCTTGAGACATGATTTGATTTGCCTTTATTCCGCAAAGTATAATGTATGTAGTAAAACCAAGTAGAAAACTTCGAATATACTCGATGTTGTGTAAGTGTGGCTTGGGGTGTGGTACGAGGGGATGGTGGATTGAGGGCATCCTGAGTGTTGCAGTGAAGGTGAAATTTCAATCTCCGAATATTTTGATTTGCAGACTAGTTCATGGAATCACAAACTCTCTGGGGTTTCCCATTGATCCGACTTCACTCCAGACTCCGAGGAGGAGGCCTGGAGTCGATGTGTTATTTTCTGTCATTCCAAGCATTCCGAAACTTGCAAACATAGACAAATAACTTTTGAGCGGAGATTCTAGGGTTTTGTCATCATTCGTGAGAAGGAGCTGACGACAGAACTTTTCAAGATTACTTTTGGAACTACTTCTTTTGGAACACATTCTGTGTTGTCGCAACTTTGATGCCGTTCGACGGTTTGCCACCCTGTGACCAAACAAACCTCATTAGACGGGCTGGTCACCAGACTAGGAAGGAGAGGTTAGGGCTTATGTACTATTTGCGTTCGCTTACTACGAATTCTCACGACAAGAGAAAAATGGGTCGAGTGTAAGTTTAAGTGGTTACGAAAAAAGAGTCACATACCAAGGCTCTCCGAGTAGTCCTGGACCCAGCTTGTAGTGCATCTGAAGCTCAAACGGTAGCATCCAAGTCGTCATTAATATTGTCGGGGGGTTAGAATTAGTAATTATTCAATGTGGCACCTGCCAGTGGGAGGCCAGCTCGGACTCTTGAGTCTTATCAAGATACGTTCGCTGATTTTGGTGAAGGCGGCCAGGCCTGAGGTCTCGCTCGTCTATTATTACCTGATCTTGTTGAGGATGACGACAACGTCACGAACAAACCAGACAGCGGCATCGCTGAGGATATGTGGCAAGAGCATCTTGCGGTCCAGCAGGCTCGTGGTCTAGATGTGAGTAATTGTAGAAATGTAATACTTTCTATGATCCTGGTACATATATAACAAGATTGCGTGCTAATTAAATGCTCTTTCGACGTTCGGGACAGTTTGACAGGTCCTCTATTTTGTCTCGGAGCTGCTGGGGTAGCATCTTGTGCCTCCCACAGCTGAGAGGTGTTGAAGCATCCATGACTATGCCGACCTCGACAAATAACTCCGAAAGGATGGAATCATCACCCGGACCGGTGGATCTTCTTGAAAAAAAGTGGACCCACCGGGCCATTATCTATGTGCGCGCGCTAAATGTCATGGCTTTGTAAACGACGAGCTGAATGGATTCGTTTGATGCAGATTTCCCCACCAAGAACCAAACTGCTCATAGATCGTGCCACACGTACCCGTGTAATAATGACATCCGTGGCGATCTGGGAATGCTCTGTGAAGCTAGAAAAACGCTGCCGTCATAGATCCCTACCAGAATGCCACCAGCAGGATCCAATCACCATCACAAACGGCTGCCACTAACAGATACTAGGATACCTAATGAGCCTTAGAACTGAATTAGACATAGTGAATAAAGAGCATACCGAAACCATTCATGGCGATATCACTCCGATGATCCTCCCAGGGGACGTGTACCTGGCTGGACCTAGAACGAAGGTATAACAATACAGGAAGAGGAGAGTCTTAACTCACGTCGGGAACTTGTTTCAAGGTAGACAAGTAGTCTGACTGGACGAGGGTGGTAACTCAAAGCTACCGCGACTGCCAGTATAGAAGGAAGATGAAAGGAGTTGTCAGACGAATGTGACACTGACCGAATGGCTTCAACATCGACGACGATGCTGGCAGAGGACATTCTATAGAGAAGTCGGCGATAGAAGCAGGCGATGATAACTGGGCCAACGAACAGGAAGCCTTGAGACAGGTATGATGATACAGCGGGGTGTGCGAGTCTCGCCATATACGATGTTTCCGACGGTCTTCAAACGAGCACCACCTATTGGCCATTTATTGACGTCCGTTCTGACCACTTTCTTGTTGATGAAGTACAATAAAACATTCCTGCTGACATCGAACTTGCAGGCATCGATCCAGTGACGATGAAGGAAAGCGACAGAGAAGATAAAGTAGCATAGGCTAGCAGGTGAAAGTTATTGAGATGACCGAGAGAGATAGTAAAAGTTGAAGACGTACGCTGAAGGACGCAAAGGATGATGTCAGACAGCGGAGGGAGGACAGGCTCGCACACTTGAGGTACGGAAGCCCACTGAGAGACGAGAAACCTCTTCCGGATCATTGGCTTCTCTTGTATGATCATCCATCGACCTCAAGAACGAGTGGATAAGCAATGTGAACTAACTTCGGGGAAGTGGTAATAGCGGACCCGGGCCGTACACTGTTTGTTCCGGTGGTACGACTCGAGGGGATTTGCCGTGATGGTCTCAACTGAGTCACGATCTAGGCCCGACAGGGACGATTGAACCAGGGAAAGCGGAGGCAGCATGCCGCGACCTCGTGGCTTTGGCTAGCCGAACACCGCGCGCCACGGGCCCGTGACGGTCCTCACTGAGTACTGACCTGTCAACCGAAATCGAGCAGACTGAGCTCGAGCGTTTTCCAGTCCAATAGGAGTCCTCGTTGGCCCTTGCGTAGGCTCGCGGAAATATATTGCCTCGTTGTTGCCCTCACCGGCCTCACCCTCGGGCTCATCACTCCGCGTCCCCGCTTCATCCTCAACCCCAACCACGCATCTCTTTATTCTCGTTTTCATTCTCGTCGTCAGCATGCGGCGGCAGCGATGGCGCAACGCACACAGTTAATATTGTGAGTGAGTGTTGTGCAGTCGCCCCATCCTCCTCCCTGTCCCCGTCCTCATCCTCCTCCCCGTCGTTGCTCCCGCCCTCAGCTCGCAACAGCGACCCCCCACCCCATCCACCCCGCCATCTCGACCTCGACCCATCCCTAACTCAAATCCCGTCCCGTCCCCGACCTCCGTCTTTGACCCCGACCCCGTCCTGACTCATGTCTTCGCACCCCTCCCTGCTTATGCCCTCAGCGTGCAACAACAACGACACAGCCGTACGATCGTGCGTGTCGTTCAGTCGTTGCTGCACGCCCTTATCCTCGTCCCTTCGTCCTTGTCCCCACCCCTACCCTCGTCTTTGTCCTTATCCCCGTCCCCACCTTTCCCCACCGCTCTAAAACCTGGTTCGGCATCCAATGATACTTTGTCGGGTACTCAAGGCTAAATGGGTCGACTGTACTCACCCTCACATTTACCGTGATCCGACCCGAGACTTCATTTCGTTAGACTCGTCAACGTTTTATTCACAAAGCGCCAAGGTCCCCACAAGCTGCCGGACACTCAGGCCGGCGGTCACGATCCTTCGCTTACGTGCCTGTGCTACAGCCAACTCCGAGACATGCTTCGTTCACGCCCGCTACCCGTTACCCCACGGAATGACAGTTGTGTTTCTCATTCCAGTGTCATATTAGATTCAAAGCGTGCTTTAGGAATCCATTGCTTACGACAAGGAACTTCAAGGGTGTATCTGTGTATCAGTCATCAATTCTGTGACGGCAAGCACATTCCTATTTTTTTTACGGATGGGTAAACTGTCGGTTTATTTAGGTCGACTCACAGGGTCGTCGCTTGCCAACTTGGAGTGTGTTTTCCAAATGGAATGCGGAATCCTTATCTATACAAGAGGCGCCTGCGCAGGTTTCTCTATGTTCTGATAGGCACTGATGAGACGGACGAAGTGATCACTGGTGGTAGCCGCACCATACACTCTCGAGAACGTTGGTTACGATCATGAATAGGTTGACACTGTTACATATATATGCGATACTGCTTGACAATTCAGTCACACATGTGCTCACTTTCCACCCCGACAGGTTGCACATCTTGCTGGACTTTTTGGAAAGAAGTTGGTTGCCTCGATTACTCATACACAATAACATTGAGAACGGGCATCTGGAACGTCGAACGCTCTCTTCTACTACATCCACATGGATAATCGAAAAAACGCTGACCTTCAATTCGATCTCGCACGTGCTCAGTACTTAGGAAGCATCTAGTACCACCTCACCCGCGTGCATCCTAATCTCCGAGTCCGGGACCAACCGAGATGACAATCTGATCCCCGGCACGTTCTCGCCTCCCAAATCACAGCTTCTCATGGACATCTCCGACCGTTGCCACGATCATGTGCATGTTTGCTACGTCCCCACTAACGTTCAACGTCCGCACCGCGCCCGTAGTTGCCGTCTCGGAGTCTCACCCTTCCGGCAGAACGAAAGTTTGCCCACGACGAGAGGTCACATTCACCGCAAAGCTGTCGAGAAAAACATGGAGTCCTTCCTAGGAGACGCAATGCACGTGGTCGAGCGTTACCTGAGCGAGCGTGTGCGCGGACGAGGTAGTGAGGTAGAGCAGGTTAACGTCCGACAGATGCGAGTGGCGGATGCACAGGTGCTGCAGAGCGAACGTGGGCAGTGGGCGCTGGAACCACTGTTTGATGGGCCCGATGTTACCTGTGCAAGGTGTTCGACCGTGAACGAGGTCAGACCAGACCAGCGGGTCATGCGTGCAAGGTGGGTTGTGCTGATTATACGTATCCGATTCTTGTTATCCGTGGGCATCCATAATTTGCATTTGGTCTGCGTGACGGAAGCGTTCACAGGTCATTGAGTCTTGGGAAAACCGAAAAACGGAGTTGGCCTTGGAGGGACAGCCTTGCAAGAGGTGCAAGCGTTGTAGATGCCTCATGACAGAGAGGATGGCAATAAGGAGAGGTGCGAATCCGGAAGATGGTTTCGGAATTCTGTAGCATGTGTGGCAGTGATGCTCTCCGGCGGCTGTGCTGATCTGATCAAGCTCAAGATTTTCTACGCCCAATCTGAGAGTAGGTGTCTTGCTCAACGCCTTTACCAGTATGCGAGGCTCCGAGTACCACGGCGGGACCCAGTTACAATGGTTCTTCTATTTGGTGGATTCCAGATGGGTAGAGAGTACCTTTATGGAGCACGACCACATGCCATTTTTTTGCCAGTTGCATAGGTCAGTAGCATTGAATATCCTGAAGATGGCATACGTCTGTTACTGGATGATCGATGAGCTCCGGAAAAATGTAATGATTCGCACGGTATGAACGCTCACGTATTGAAAGAACTTCACATTAATGTGAATGTAGACTATGGCAAGGTTCGTTGGGCTGTTTCGAGGTAAGAAGCCCAGCGCACCCACAATGAGTGATATCCACAAACAGATATGAAGTATTTTCATGCAGTGCGTCTTGCCAGAGTTGGGGCAATCGTGATGACAACCACTGCGCGTACCTGAAAACGAGCACGCACGGTCAAATGTTGTAATTCACCCCGACCACGTGAAGAATGATCGAATCATCCAGGCAGCGACGTTCCCGAAAGAGGAAAAGGGCAAAATCCGTTCAACTTTGGCAGGGAGCGCGGATTCGCACGGTCAGGCGATAGATAACCCAAGTTTGGACGTAGTCGAAGTCACGTGGAAGTATAATAAGTCCTTATCATCCGACTTAGTGCGTCTTGTCAGTTAAACCGATACAACTAGTATTCAGAACTGTCGCTCTAGCAGCACTTCTCATTCCTCCTTGTCTGACTCAAGCCCAACATCGAGTCACTCTCAGAAGCAATGCTTATCTCCAAATGACCGTATACGATCTGCCATTGACATTCTCCAAGCTGGTCGACTATCTCTTTTGACGGCTTTCATAACAGTCCTCAACCCTCTCGAGAAGGACTTTCTGCAATTCGTGATCAATTCTATGCTTGTATGAAAGGCCTGCCCACTGGAATGCTCAGCAAACTACTTGACGTCACCGAGAATCGCAGATCGACTGCAAAACGCGAAAACACTACAAAGGATTGCTCTACAGTACGTGGATCATATCCTCTCACTTGTGTACCACTCATTCCCTGGTACCAATGTAGCCATGTCGGATCGTAATCACAACCATTTTCACTTTTCCTTTGGACGAACGGAGCATCACGACACACAAAGCATTCAGGATCGTGAGCGTGGGTCTCATCACGCCAAGCTAGCAGAGTGTCGAAAAGGCTTGGAGCTGTAGTTCGTCTATGGTGTAGTCGAGGACGGACTGCGCAACGGAGGTGCTCATGACGGGGTCGACGCACATTATATTTATATTGATTACGCTTATTTATTTTTATTTTAATTTTCATCGCCGATAATCGTGCGTTTTTCCATTGGCCAAAAATCGCCTGACCGTGGGAATCCGCGCTCCCTGCCAAACTCGAAACCTCGCCTCTGGAAGCGGGCGAGTAGTGCAAGACAAAGTTCCACTACAGCGATCCGGATGATTTTCGCTCCGAAATCATTGGTGATAAACTCTACATTGGCCAAATCG
>JBBPLL010000205.1:35773-45785 GCA_038089755.1 Leccinellum rugosiceps | reverse complement strand
AGTTGGGAGAAAGGATTTATGGAGGATCGTACCATGAGTGTATTTGGCGAAGCATGTTTGTTTTCATATTCCTCTGTTCCACCATTCATAATAAGAATATCCCTGGGCCCGCACTCACAGACACCAATCCCAACCAACGTGATCAAACTCAAACTTCATGCGTACGCCTTTCTTTTCTTTTCGTTAACAGTATCTCATTCTCGACATCCCATTCCTACCAGAGCGCAATAAACTCCAGTGTTGACAAGTCAGAGTTTACCTGTCAATGGGAAGAGAACGGGACGATCTGCAATGACAAGATAAAGCTCTACGATATCACGCCACACCTAGAAAGCAAGCATGGAATTATGTCGGGCTCATACCGGTACTCCTGTCACTGGAGCGGCTGCTCAGTAAAACGGCCAATGCTGAAGTCTAGCCTTGTACGGCACACGAAAGAGCAACATATCCGGCGAAGGCACGATTGTACGGTCTGTAATATGACGTTCACGAGGCGTGGATCCTTATCGGAACACTTGGTACGCTGCCACGGGCATGGCAAGGCACCAGCGGAGCCACATATTTCCATCTTTGAACAAACAATTTAACAACAGCGGTCGCCTGACACAGGCTTCCACAGGACCATCACCTACATTTTATCCATTTCCTTATCTCACTCCCCCCCATCATCACCCTCTCCCTCACGATCCGACACCTAGATCTTCGATGTTAGTGGGCACCGTTTGGGTCTCTTGCTCTTCCACATAGTTTTTGACATCCGTCTCTGCACTGGCAGCTCATTATGCTTCTGTAATCGAGTATGCTTTCTTTTTTCCCAACATCTTCCACACACTCCCATGTAATGAACTATGCAAACGGAGAGATTTAGAAAATGGATCACATCTCTGGGGAGGCTAGTGTAAACCTTTTTTGTTACCGGTTCAAATTATACTTACAGTATTAAACCCCTGGTTTAAAAAGCTTGACTTCTCCCAACGTCTACATCTGTGTGGACCTCTAATATGGGACACCGAGAATGCTTGCCGTTGGACATTAGTTAGTGACGTGGCGCACTCAAGTTCCCCAGAGTGGTCCACAGTGATTGTATGCACCTAGCCGTCGGTGCTACGTTCTAGTGAATTCACCCCAAGAAACTTGAACATACACCACATACCTGGCTGTCAGAGGGCCGAGCCGGATGGCAGAATGCACAGATAGCGACGTATATTTTCTTCTTTATAATATCGGTGTCGTCAGAGAAATGGGAATAAACGTGAAATTTCCTGGGACAATGTTGTATTCAACTTGTACCATCTTATCGTCCTCCGTCCCCATCGACTCAGAGACACCACACTCCACGCTTCTATCAATAGTTTACCACTGGTTCGTTCCTATTCTTTCCACGAAATGTTTACACGGATGACGCATTAATATGTAGCCATTATACAACGTGGCGCATATTAATGGCGGAAATTTGGTTTTGAAACACGCAGGGGTGATCGATGATCGATGATCGGCGAGTAGAGTGTGGCGCCTTCAGGGCCGCAAATGCAGCGTGTGGTCCGGTGCGTGTTTTCGAATGTCCACCTCGATGTTCGCGGGTACTATATCTTGTCCTGCGGAGATTCTTGCGAATTGCGTTTCGCTGAGTGTATCTCAGCCGCTTCTACTGATTAGTACAATAGGGGTTGGCCTGTGCGGACATGGGATATCTCTTTTGGTGTCAGGCGTCTGCTTGACCGTCTTATCTGTACCCCAAGTTTCGGTCTATATACTCCCTCCTGGTTTGTTTCGCTCAGAATTAACTTCATTGGACTCTTCATTAGTCGGGAGCGTTCCACACATCAATTTCTGATCATGAGTTATCGATGATTTTTATTGACGCTATGCAAGTAATCATACAGTGACTTAAGTTGAGTTTAATGACTGGGTTCACGTTCAAGTTCATCTCCTATACGTGTGGTACACGGTACCGCCGACCAATGGCTCGCTCGTCGCTGTTGCGCCTGCTGTCCGGCGCGACATTTCCAGAGTCCCTCCCCTGTGGTTTCTGTTATGCATTCAGATTATCTCGCTGGTCGTCGTTGTAGCTCCGTGAGCTGTGGATGAGGCAGTGTTTTCCCACGATATGTGTGTGGGTGAGGGTGAATGCGATCAACTGTACATACAACGTCGGTCGACGTTAACGTTCACCTCCTCTCCTCCTTCTGTATTTTTTCGCTCTTTTTTCATTCACGAACTTGCTACGAAAATAATGCAGTTCCCGTTTACTTTCTCGTTCAGCGTTCCAGGATTGCGCAATCCATTTCTGGCCAAGCCCGGCACATCTGCGACCCAGTCCCGGAAGGAAGGCGCTATTGTATCTCGGCAACTTACCTCTCTTCCTACCCCAAGATTTCCTCCTGCAAACACCCTCACTCCACCTGTACCACTAGCCCGAAAGAGAGGTTGGATACCGTCCGGCTCGGAGCCCAGCCACGCCACCACATATCCAACATCCACCACGGGTTATCTTGACACACCCGCAAAGTACAGGGACATACCTCTTCGCGAACCAGAAGAGGAGGCAGAAGAAATGGTCGCAGGTGCGTCTTCTTCTCTTCTTCCCCATCTTGCACCCATATCCCACTTCCCCTTCACATCACATCTCCGTGTATGTAATCGTACTTCACACCCCACGTGGGCGCCAGCCGGTTGCTACCCTACCAAGTTTGAACGAAAATGAACCATCTTATTCTTCCGACCACTCACGCCTCTCATCGTTCACTCTCGCTCTTTCATGTTATACACTTGCGACTTACTCATCGTTATCCATGTAGAATTACCACCCGCAAAGCGGCGCCGTACCCTTGCAGGTTCGATCGTCTCCACAGCGCTGAGCGCTGCCCTAATCGGCACTGCCGTTGGCCTCACCGTTTATCGACTGTACGTTCTCACCTTGATCCAGCTTCTATGATTCGCTCAATCTTCCCCAAGCTGGCGGGACCGGGGTAAACTAGAACAAATTCCTCCACCTCCCCCTTATCAACGCGGTGACTGGGTTCCTGATGTCCCTGAACTGGCAGGTTCTTCGTTGCTGTCTCTGATTTCATCTCACATCGTTTAGTCTAAACAGGTCGAGGCTGTTACGTCTCTGAAGACGCGCAAGCCCCGCCCGGCTCCGTCGTCTGTACGGCGCCCTGTTGGCCGTCATCAGCGCAAGCCTCGCGCAAGACTACAAACCATCACACCCCCCCGCAGCGTATCGCCCGCATACACTTCCCCTCAGTCGGAGCTCGACTATATCCATGTCCACAATACAGAGGATGCCGAGCTTGATGATGATCCCGAGGCGGACAAGATGGATTGGATAGGCGATCGTCTGTCCCGTCTCATCCAAGAAGGTCAAAAGGCTCTGGGCCGTGAGATCGTGGTCATGAGCGACGTCAAAGAGGACGAGGTCGACGACGGCTCTGACGCATGGGAGGAAGAACAAGACAACCAGCATGTGTCATCTGCTGCTGCTCCATCCATATCTCGTCGTGGATCTGTCCGGTCACTTCGCCGGTTGCATAGACCTCGCGATCTTCCTCTCCCGCCTTCCTACTCTCCATACCCCGTTTCGCCCCCTAGGAGCGCGTCGCCGCGCAAGCGCCACTTTGAGACAGACTCAGTCCACTTCTCGCCTGGCAAATCGACGCATAGCGGTACCAGCGTAGCGTCCTTCCACCGTGCCGCACGTGGGACGTCGGTAGACTCAGACTCGTTGGCGCCAATTGCGTCGAGTTTCAGGGAGGACGAGAATGCATGGCAAAGTCCCGAGCTCCGCGAATCGATGGAGCGAGCACGCGCGAGGTATTTGCAAAGACGGGCTCAATGATACCTTTCCACCACTCTCTTCACCCTGCGGTGTTTCCTCCAGTCAGCCCCTGCCCGCGCACATGTTGTTCCATCTCGTCATCACTTTCCGGGGCCCTGCCTCGCGCTGACAATTGTATTTTTGCTTTCGCTCTTAAAGCTGATGCTTTTATTGTTGCAATTGCCATGCTAGTCATTGGAATGCTACCTACTACCTACAGACATACTCGCAAAGACAGATACGACTATGTCGATTACTTACAATACGGCCTGAGCTCTGATAGCTCACATTCTTTCTTTTCCTTCTTCCCTTTCAAGATGTTTATTAGTGGATTCTGGGGACGTGTACGACGAAGGATGAGGATAATGAGATGCTTTCTTTTCTGACCTGTGGTCAACCTGGTGAACTTGGCGGAGGTAATGACTTGTCTAGCGTGACGTGGAACCCTCTCCCTTTGTGTCTCACGGTGCCTTCCAGTTAAGAATGTGTTCATCATCGTTAGACATGGGTGACGATTACATAACAGAGTTAGCGTAACAGAAAAACGCGTGCTCGGAGCGGGCCGAAACAATGGTATCCATGCAGCCGCGAGGCGTTGGCTGGGTGTCACCGGTTGACAGAACACAAATATTTCCACACGATTCACGACTGTCTCACCTCACGAAAATGAACAGTGCATCTAAAAAGAGTTACTACGTACTGGATCTCGTTTCTAAACCATCATCTGAACTTTGCAGGTCCATCAACCTCTTCTCATCTATTGATCGATAAGTCGCTTTCGGACGCGGATGATCAATCCCTCCACAGTTGGCTGTAGACAGCAGAGATCAATCGTGCGGTCACAGAGCGCTTGATGGATGATGGCTTTTCTAACAATTAGAAGGTTTGGCCTATTTTTTATGCACCACCAAAATAAGGCCAACGGTCCATTTTATTCGCAGAGCACGACGAAAAAAGGGCGGAGATCGGATTGGTTAGGGGCTTTGGCGGGGGACAACGCCCTGTGGCGTGGATACCTCTGGTGCCGGTGTTGGGAAACGCACGGCAGACGAGGAGCCACACTATGACATGTACGTTCATCTCCGAGCACAGATATTGATGAGGAGTGGTCGGTTGCTCAACGTGGTTTTCATCTGGTGTGTACTAGCACCACCGTGCCAACGAGAGCACAAGCAAATATGCTTCCATTCCGTTGTGTGGCGTACCATCATCGGGGCGTACTACGTACCTCCTTGGATCTCGCGGGCTCAGGTGCGTTTCTTTTGCATTTCCGCAACAGTGTGGCCAACAGATGGCGCTGAGCGAGCGCGCCAGACCACGTGGTAGCGTTCGTTTGGTGATCAGGGTTTCAATGGCTGTCATTGTTTCCCCGTCCCTCTTCAATAATTTTCATCCGTCCTCGAGTCCTTGCAACGAGTGGTAATATTGGACGGCATTGATTAGGCTGATATTTCGGTTAGTTGGCCAGATCATCCTACGTCCCTCGATCGAACACTTCATGGACGATCACGGCCCCGCTCTTCGAATTCATGAGGCCGTCTTTGTGGAGTTGTTCACTTGTCGCTTTCCCACCATCTGGATTTGGTCCCTTGCTGTCTATCACAAGTTGAGCTTCTCAATCATCGCTTCTTTATTTGGCTTTAGCGCCTCAGCGTACCGAGATTTCGGTCTAGTAAACTTTATATGAATGATGACGAAGGGTACAGCACTTGGTTTCTTCCCACAACCCAGGCTCCTCGCGCTTTCCTGTTCAAGGGTCTCGCGGCCTTTACTCATTGTCGAGATGTATTTAGGCTGACCTGCCTGGCTTTCAGTTCCAGCATTCCTCCAGCTCATCACAGACTCTTTTCTTACCCCATTACACGCCAACATGGAATCTTTTCCTATGATCAGTTGCCCTTGCACAATTTGCTGCAGGTTGACGTCCATGTTGTGTAGTCGCTGCCAGAATTCGTGGTGTTACACTCCAGACTCAGGCCTTTCCAGTGTGGGCATGATCTCTCCGTGTCGTGCGAACGTCTAAGACTCACTTTACCTGCATGGACTATGGTCCGAATGCACTGGTTTATAGCGGAACCCTACGATAGTACCCAGTAGTCCCATCCAGTTGCACTATCAGCCGCCTTCGAGCCCATATGAGGATGGTTCATGCAGATTGGCTACTTCTCGTGACGTCGTGGATCATGAATCCTCGCCAAACGACACAATCACGAGATGGCTTAGCACCCCATTGTCCCCCTTAGAAGACGCGTCTCAGCCACAATCTTGCCCGCCACCAAGTTTCCCCAGCCATTCCACTTCTGAAGGGGGAGCTGTCCATATCAGGGGGGGTCTAATACCCCATTCGACCCACACACTACTAGCGCCACATCTCATCGGTACGGCAACTGAGCGGATTGCCGATAACCTACGTCATGTCTCACGCTACGCAATGGAACAGCCTGCTCCTATTGTATGTCAATGGTTTAAAGGCGGTGTCCCATGTAGTACTGTAATGGAGGCTACTGAAGGGGCACTCATGCGACATTTGAAGGCTGTACATAGGGTCCACATGAGGGCTGAGAAGAACGACCAGGTAGGTCGCAGTTAAGTATCATCTTGTCCAAGTCGCTAACATACAGGAGGACTCTCCAGGACTGTGGGTTGCACTTCATTGGTAACGATCCCTTTTCGGAAGCATTATCTGCAACCGGAAATGTGGGAGAGCTTACCCCAAGCGAACTCTATGAAGCGGACTCGTCTCTCTACACAACTTCCGGTATTCAGAAGAATAACATTCTCGCACCGGTGACAGAAATTGAATCCAATCAGCTTGATGTGAGTCAAACATCGTGGGTATGTCGTTTCTCATCTTTGTGTAGCAGGACCTCACACTTAATGTCGTTTTCAAAAGGGAGCGATCAACAGCAACCACGATTTCGTCGACGAGTCAGAGTTTGTTTGTCAATGTGAACAGAATGGGACGATCTGTAACGACAAGATTAAGCTTGGCGATATCACGGCACATTTGGAACACAAACATGGGATTACGTCCAGCTCGCATCAGTATCCTTGTCGCTGGAACGGCTGCTCAGTAAAACAGTCGATGCTGAAGTCAAGCCTCGTACGGCACACGAAGGAGAAACATATCCAGCTGAGGCATGGCTGCACGGCCTGTGAAGCAAAATTCACAAGGCGGCAAACATTATTGCGACACGTAGAACGGTGTCACAGCAATGCGCAGGCGGAGCCACAGACTTCCATCTTTGTACGACAGGCGCTCCCAGGTCACCAACCTCAGGCTCACGCTTCTACGTCCTGTCCTTTTCCCAAAACATTTCCGTCCCTCTCCCACTCCGACCCCTAGATCCTGGGTATCGGTGGACACCTCTTCCGACTCCTGCTTATCCTAACATCCATTGCAACAGCTCACCCCACGTCTCTGCAATCGCTTATCGTTTCTCCTTCCCCTTTAATGTTCGACACGACCTCATATATACGTTAGGTAACCGAGAAGTTTAGAATATGGATCATATCACTTAAGTTTCGCAGTCGATTCGAAGGGGATGGTGGCGTTCCATTGCGATTTACTATTTTCACTCTCTCTGTGGATGTTGTATTATCCTTTGTCTGGAAAATTCAGTCGTCCTCTTTATTCAGAAATTCAGATGGTTCTTGTTTGGCAACAATCTTTTCGAAGTTCAACGTTCAGCATTCACTAGCACTCGTCTCAGGTACACAAGCCGAACACACGCTCGGCGATATCGTTATGAATGGACGTGTGAAACTTGCGTTCAAATCCGTCCCTGTACTCAATCCAGACGGAAGTAGTAAGCAAACACCATGTCGTTCACCGTATACAATCAACCCAACCTGTATCTGGTTAGATAATACCTCCAATTTGTGGCCGGTAATGAACGTCTTTCAGCGGCAAGTAACCAAGGCGAAGCAAAGTTCTTGACAATGATTTTAAGCTTTGTCTGAGTTAGGCCATCCTTCCATTCGAAGCGGAAAAAAAGAAGGGCTCATGGGACCTGCCGGATTATTGTAGACTCCCTGATTGGGAGTCCCTGCGTTCTCTATACTTATGTGGAAGGACGAAGAACAAAAACGGTCGCTCTGGGTGACTCTGGCTGGCCTGAACTTCTGTGTCCGACTGTGCCTCTCTTCGACGCGCGTTGTATGACCTATCCCAGCAACAGCATCTGCAATATGCTCTCGGTCACTGTCACAGTGTGCCTCCGCCATGGTTTCATATTGGACCAATGCATAGTTTTCGCACATACTTGGACCGTACCAAGCCCGCGGTAGGTGAGCGGCTCAGCTGTAGAGTTCCGATTTCAAATAATCGTCTGCGGTCTCCTGCAACCTGCTTAATTGTTTGGTTGACGACCAGGACGACCCAATCCTCCATAACCGTATGTCGACACACAGAAATCGGCCAGTGCGGCGGGAGAGCACGCACGAGCGACGACTGCGACGCATCCAAGTTCTTGACATAAAAAGCTTCGGCCCCATTGCAAGTGATTAGTGACAATTGTAGCCATGGCGCCGCATCAGTTACGAGTGGCACGATAAATGGGAATGTAGCCAGGCGAGGGGATGCTTCGGACGGCGACACACTCTAGATTTCTCATCCGTCCTTCCACAAGCAAAGTTTGTGCAGGCTCCGTCGGCATTTCCCAAGTCAGTGAAAAGAACCAGAAACATGTCGTTATCTATCCTTCATTTCTTAATAGTTGTGGCATGCCAGGAATCATTTTATTATTATTCATTTGCTCGCATCAGGTATGTGCACCTTGCAACCCACTCTCTACCTTTACGTGACCTAGCTTTCTAAATTGATACTCACACGTTATCCTTTCCGACTTCACACAACATCGTGCTATGTACTTGATGAATCGAATTCAGATCCACAAGACTTGGACTGTGACCATGCCAGATTATCGGGGATAAGTCATTGGTTGAGGAAAAGGGTTAGTGAAGAAGTCAGACAATCGTATCAATTGCGATGTAGTTATTCAAATGCCAACTCCTACAGATATACCCGCATACAGATATGACTTTATGTTGATTACTCACTACACACGGTGCTTGAGCTCTGTTCTTTCTTTTCGTTTCCTCCCCTCGTGGAAGATGTTTATCAGTGGATTATGGAGACTCGGATGTGTACGGTGAAGAATGAAGACAAAGAGATACTTTCTTTTCGAATCAGTTCATTGGTCATGTGCTTGTGGGCAGTCGGTGGGAGTGGGCACTTACTTAAATCAAGTTAGGTGGGCATTGTTAACGGGCATGAGATACCGCCGACCTTCAAGTTCTTGGTCTCGTCGAACTTGGCAAAGTTGTCTGGAAAGTCATTAGAAAATCGCCTGTGGAGTCCAGGAAGGAAGAAGTCCAACCGGAGGACAGCCATGGCTGTGCACTTGTTCCACCCTTGGTTTCACTACATGACCGTGACTATGTAGTGATACTGATAACCCACCCATCCGTACATATCAATACCAGCGCTTTCGTTTTCGCTGTTCGCGTGGAGAATGGTAATCTTGCCGGCATTCGCCTGCCCGACGATTGGATCCTGAAGCGGCTAATTCAATTTCTCTTGGATGTTTCCGAAAACTGCCCCGATACATTTTGTGTCGCTATCTCTGGAAAGTGTGAGTCCGAGTCATTGAAGAAACTATAAAGTGTAGAGTTGAAGTAGTACTTGACTCAGTTGGTGGTCATCGTGAGCACGAGGGAAGAGGTCAAGGGTAGTGCATCAATCGGTCCCTATCTACTTCAAGTTCCGCTCAGTCCCCAAAATCAGTTCCGCCCCTCGTCCGCGTGGCGAGCGGCCATCAGGCCTTCAGGCCCATCCCATGAAGTACCAGCCCTGCGCGTGGCCATCATCAGTCAGTGTGACCAGGCTGTCCAGGTCCATCTAGGTGGGCCAGTGCACCCGGATAAGCGTCACATTCAAGCAGCAGCTTGGCACGGGCTATGCGCGTCTGGACGGGGAGCATGTCGAAGGGCGTCGGACTGGGATTCGGAATCCAATGCATTGGATGGTGGGGGAACGTACTTCGGGCAATGAGCGCTCAGGCTCATATTGTTTTCCCTGCCACAAGAAACGGCCACCGGTGAGGCCTGTGAGGGTCGATTTGGAGGGTATGGGAGAGGAGAGCGTCGCACATGCCTGGGTAAGTCAACCGTGACGTTCAGCCGTTGGATGTA